>VXCM01000561.1:0-132656 GCA_014773175.1 Lucifuga dentata
GATGGAGGCAGATGATTCGCTGTGGTGACCCCTGAAGGGAAAGCTGAAAGGAAAAGAAGAAGAAGTTCAAACTACGTGAATGCGCCTGCGTGATGCACAGACAAAGCTGATAATTCCTAAATTGCATGAGGTCCACAGGTCATATTAGTCCTGTACAAATAGTACCAAACATCTTCTCAATGAACCCCAAATCATTAAAAAAATGAACTTTACTTTACATTTTACTTCTGCTGAAACCTTTCGAATACACTTTCTTTTTTCAGTCCTTATTAATAAGAGTGTATAGAGCAGCTATTTATTTATGTGTGGTAGTCTTAAGCCAACTCCTTGCTGAATCCACCCTGCTGTTCCAGGTGAAGCAACGTTGTCTGTGGTGCCGGTATGCTTAATCCCCTCTGGTGTACTCATCAAACACTTAGAATTTGAATAAATCATCTTCCACCAAACACTGCAATCCTGAGTAAATAGGACACCAACATGAAATCTGAGATGTCAGTCTTTAGTTGTTACCTGAGTTGTTTTGTGAGTTGTTTTGATATAAATATTCCTCCGAAAACAGTTTCAGACAGCTTCAGTGGATTTTTCAACATGAATTTGTTACATTGCCCATAGTGCCTTATTTAAAAATGTTAGCGCTGAACTTATAGGAACCTTGTTAGGCACCCATCTAAACCTCCATTCTAGAACAAACTGATCACTGTTAATTAACTATGTGTGGTTCATTTCATTACGGAGAGTCTCACCCTGACTGCGTTGCTTAGAGACAGTGTATTGCCTCCGTGTTTCTACGCTGGCTACTGGCAGAGTTCCTGACCTGTTGTGAAGAGAATAGTTACATTTGATGCAAATTCATATTGGAAACAAACATGGCTTTCTCATACATCTGCACCTCAGAATGGGTATTCAACAACAACACAGGGAGACGTATGATGGTTTCCTACCATGGGTTTACCTTCTCTAGATGTATACTGGCCAGTTTCATTGCTTTTGTGCCTAAAGGCTCCCACAGACTGTAAGATTACAGCAATCTTATAAGTTCATTGCAAGCCGTACTGTGTGACATGAGTCTAATAAACTTGGGTATGACATTAAGTTTTTTGTGTATGGACTGCGTTGGTAACGCCTGATGAATCATATAGGCTACAATGCAATCTAAAGAAAATACAGCATCGGGGCGCCTTATCCATCTGCACCGCTGCTGTGGAAAATAATGAAGTTGATCAAGAAGAGATTCAAAAAGAAAACTTTGTCTTCTGTGTATTGAAAAATCTCCAAAGAATAGGAGGAGGAGGAGGAGAGTGTGGATCGGCTCGTTACTCATCCGGGAGCTGCGATTCCTTCCGGTATTTCTCTCCATGCTACATCCATCTTTGAGTGGTCATGGTAACAACTGGAGGAGACATCATATAAACATGCTCTTGCTGCCACGATCAACCAGACTTTCTTCTTTGTCACAGTCCCACAAATTCCGTTTCACACATTTTGCCTCCATCTCTTTAGTTTGGGTGCTTGTTGTTGTTTTTCCCCAAAACTTTATTCGTAAAGGTGCTAACAGTGTGGCCTTGACCAGCACTTCATTTCATGCTGCATTCCTATTGGTTGGTTAGTAGACATAAATGATAGCAGTAGACAGATCATGAGATGGTTATCCTAAACACTGTCAGAATTTTGTTGCAGGCTATCTTTGGTTGCAAGACCGTTAAATTGGTCGTCTCTGAACCAGCCTCACAGTGCGACCTATTGTAGGACCATCGTTTTGGAGTCACAACAAAATATATCATTACATTTCTTTTACATTTGTAATCTTTTGTCTGGACAGCCCAAAATCACACAGTCTGTAGGGGGCTTTAGAATTGCTGCTGGTTGATGGTGATGATCAGGATATGGCCATGTTCAACATCGACCTCCGCAAGTCTTCCATAAGCCTACAATTTTTTTTATGCTACAATAAGGTAATTGTAACAATTTTATTTTTTTTTCTGTTACATCTATTTATATATGACAGCAAATAATCTATCTTTCATGGCACTATGCAGGTAGCAGCCATGGATGCCCTCTCCTCATTCACTTTCATGCTATATTTACACAGGTTTTCAGGTTCGCCAGCCATCGCATCTGTTCAGTGTCAAAATATTTACCGGGCTTTCATTCCACCTGTCATGCCATAATAAAAGCTGTCACATTCCACAGCTATTATCGAGGGGAGCACAAAATAAGATTTTTTTTTGGCTTTGTGTAAGGTACTGGTTGTCTGCTGCACAGGGAAAGATACAGGCCGAGTCTCTTTCACATCTGGATCCATGTCTCAGGATGATCACGCATTAATTTTTAAACTTTTATCATTGTTAATGAAATGCAGCATTACAAATTCTGCTTCATGAATATAGATGATATTCCTGTACTATATGTTTCTGTTTGTATTCCCCATATTCTCCATACTGTACTTCCTGTCATATTGGAGAAACTGAATGAAAAAAACTACCATACTTATCCTTTATTAATGAAATGTCTTCTTTTGTTACCTAGCTCCAGTATCCTATCTTTTTTTTTGTAACCCGAATTCAAATGCCAGATGTATGAGGTCAAAACCACTTTTTTTTTGTGCTGAAGGAGAAACTGAGCAAAAGATGTGGCCTTCATGTTCCATAATCAAATCATTTTGTCACAGCTGCCCTGAGTTGACCCTTGAACTCCTGTGATGAATTATACTGTTATTAAGCTAATATCATGCATCACCAGAGGAAAGGTTTTTGTACCTTACAGGATTAAATCCAAGTTAATGTCCCTTAGATCAAGAAAGAAGCTGGTGCATAGCAGTTTTAATGCAAGAGAAAATACAAGGTGCCAGAAGGAGTTAGTCTGCTCCTTGGACTGTGGAGTGATGTTTATTCCGTCGGCTTTTCCACTTCTTGAAACAGTAACTGCTGCAGATCAGGGAAATGAATGAGTGCACTCTCCGAACAATTGGTTACACTAATGGATCAATTTAGCATGGAGGAGAAGTGAAAAGCAAGTCGCAGCTGATACAGGCACAGTGCAAAAGTGCTTTACTGACAATTTCTGAAGCAGCCGCAGTGTAACAAGAAGAAGCTTCTCCGGAACTCAGTGGATTTTAATGACTTGGGTCCAAGCCGTCTGTGTGCTGGCCTATCAGCGTTGGTGTGTATATGGTTGTTGTTCCAAACGTGAGCAACAACAAAACATTAAATAAGCTTAAAGGAAATACCAGCAATTTTGCATGCTACATTACTGACAACCATTTTACAAAATATACTACTGGAGCGGTAAAATTTTAGCCATGCTGCCACTGGTTCAGTTCATTCGAATACTGATTGTTATTAAAATCAACTTGTAGAGCTTGATGCATGCTTGCATCAATGATCACAGTGAACACTTTGTCTATTATAGCAAGCTTTTTTTCTCAAAGTAACTTTATTTAACCGGTCCAGCACAGAGCTGCACAGAAGAAAATGTATGTCTTCACAAGGGAATAGCCCCAGAAGAAGATGGCTTTACTGAGAAATGAAAATGTCTGCCCCTTCCACATTTGGACATAGGTGTTAGCAGGCAAAACAGTGGGTGTATCAGCTGAACATTTGATTTAGAAAGATTAGGGGATTTAGCAGAATAACAGGAAACTGTTTGTCAGTAATGTACTGTGTATGCGGATAGTATTTATTTGGCTTAAACATGCAAAATTACCGGTATGGTCCTTTAAATAAACATCAGGTTTCCTTTCTCTCATCAGAACAGCTTACACCGTTGTTATTTTGTGGTCTTTTCATTTAAGCTGGTCTTCCATTCTTTGTTTGTTAGTTGAAGTTGATTCTTTGTTTGTTAGTTGAAGAGGCTTAGAGCATAGGTGCCCACTGAGGAAAAAGAGAGGAATTAAACCTGATTTCCAGTAGACCTCATGTAGAATTACCCTCATGTGTCCTTTGTGTGGCACTTTCACAAGGGATAAATAAAGTCTGTGTTTTACTTCATTTGCTACTTTTATAAATGAGTTTCCATTAATATTTATATATGAGCCTCTTGAATTTGAAACAAAAATGCTACTGAAGCTCAGATTTTCAGTGCAGACTCCATAATTAGATAATCCAGGATAGGGAGGAAAATTGTATTAAAAAATAAAAGGCAAAAAAAATAGTACGGTGCTGATTGACATGGGAAAAAAATGAAGCTTTTTAGGGTGAATTCAAGCAGAAAGACTATTAACCTTCTAATTTCCTAATCACATCTCAGCGTCTCAATTATTATCCAATCAAGTGTCAGGAATATACATGCAGGCTTTTCTGTCAACCAATGATCATCATAATTGAAGCATATTTAAATTACCTTACCTGTTATGCATCTTTTCCTGTCATTGCCGTTTAATAGCTTTTCCAGCACCCCACAGCCACCAAGATAATGACAATCTCCAAACTTCCTGCAGTTCATAGGGCAACCAAAGATTATTATGTTTTAAAGGAGACGATTTGCACAGTCTGAAATTCATTTAGGGGTTTATTTTGAAATCTTTGCAATGCATTAAGGGCATGAAAACACATTGATTCAGTTTTACACTCTTTGCTGGAGCACAAGAATGCTGATTAGAATTAGCATATAGTATATACGAGGAGTATAATTAGCCCACTTTAGTTACTGTCTCTTTAAATGCCCCCCACCCACTCAGCCGCATACACGCACGCACACACACACACACACACACACACACACACACACACACACACACAAGCCTGCTGATTCTGATTGGCCAGCTATGACATGGCAGATTCTTACCAAACTCTCATTTACTGCCCTTGCACCTGGCAGGTGAGTCCCATCAGATGTGTAGGCTGGTGAATTTTAGTGTGCTACATGTTGATATAAACAACATGTTTACATCAACATGTAGTCATACAGGTATCATACATGTAACATGTATCCCTTAAAATCAATTAATATTAATTAATCTTAATAAATTATCAATCAATTAAAAATCAAAATCAAAGCATTCAGAATAGTTCAGGACCTGTAGGTCTTACTGGATGTGCTTCTATAGATGATAATCTCAGTTTTTGCAGTTTTAAACCATAATTCTTACAACATTACAGTATAAAAATGAGACAATATAACAATGTCACCTTTAAAATTTAATATAGGCTAACTTGCTGTGCCTTCAGTGAAATGCTACCAGATGATTTCTCTGTTTGGAGAAAAATGCAGAGGAATTTGCAGTGGAATTCCTTCGTTACCAATAACAAGTACAGCAGATTTGCATCAGATTAAGAACACAAAAAACCTCTGCAGTTATTACAAATCACACGGGGTCTCGTCTCCTGTGGATAAGGCTTTAGGGAGAGGCTTAGGTTTTACTAAAAGGAAAAAAAAAGTGAAAAAGAAACTAGGTGATTTTTTTTTCACACTTCTTTGACTGATAAAAAGGGTGATGAATATGTCATCGGTTTAATCTTTGTTGTACTTTCTACACTTTATTGTACACTGTAACAGAAATGCATACTCACTTTAACATGCAACAGTACCACTTATGATTACCGTATGTCTTATAGTAGAGTCACTTGTAATTCAATCGCTGTTTTATAACTGAAGCAGAAATTATATGAATCATGTTATGCATGCAAGCTTTGTTTAATTGTGAAATTAAACTCAAAAATTGTTTGTGAATTTTGCACATTGAGATTAAATACCCAAAGCTGTTTCAGTTAAAAGGGACATATTATGATGTTATGTGATTTCTTTCATTTTTTTTTTTAACTTTCATTTTTATATAATATGGTACAACACTGTCAAAATTGCAAAACGCAAGGCATTCAGTAACTTAAGACAGGCAACTTAAGACAAACCCAGAAGAGAGAGGGCTTTTAAGGAGGGGGCTTTAAAGGGACAGACAAAACTGTCTGTTTCTACACAGTGTGCACAGTAGTGCTGCAGCAAGGGAAATCACATTAAACCATTGCACAGTTTCAAAATGGACCCTTAAATGAAATGATCCAAGGTTCTTAACATCCACAGTTTACCCATCACATTTTTCTGTGGTTTGTCTTTGCATCTAAAGGACCATACCAGCAATTTTGCATGTTTAAGCCCAATATGTATGACATACATACATGTTAAGTGACTGACGACCAATTTCCAAAACATAAAACCATATTTTAGTGTTCCTGTTATTTTGTCAAATCCCCTAATCGTTCAAAATCAAATGTTTAGGGGATACACCCACTTAAAAATTTGATTTTTCTCCTGCTATCATCTGAATGTAGGAGGGATGGATGTTTTTAATTTCTCAGTAAAAAGCAGTTGTTTCTCCTGGGACTATATTCTCTGGCGGAGACATATGTTGTCTTCTGTGCAGCTCTGTATTGGACTGGTTAAATAAAAGTATTTTGAGAAAAACTTAATAGACACAGTTTTCTTTACAAATAAAACTTTGAAACTTCTCTGTGATGGATTACGTATTTCAAGCAAGTTTACAGTCTCTACATGTTAATTTTTATATTGTACTGGAAGAACTGAAACCAATGGCAGTGTGGAAAGTAGGAAAAACAAATTATAGTATTCACCGCTCCAGTAATATATTTTGGGAAATGGTTGTCATTGGTGCAACATACAGTATATGAGGATTGTATATATTGGGCTCAAACTTGTAAAATTGCCAGTATGTCCTTATTAGCTTATGCGTAGTAACAAACAAGAACAAGAGTGTTTTATCCTTTAGCTTTAGTTTGGTATAATGCATTAGAGGGAGTTTACAAGAAGAACAAGTTGTTAGCCAGAAATGTCAGTCTATTTATAATTCCAGACCATGCTGGAATAATGGAATGTACTACATTTTGAATGCCAGCCCACAATCATGCCAAAAGCTCAATCAACACATTGTCTATACGGAACACATTGATCTCCATCTAAATGCATGTACAGTATGTCATTTTTTATTCATAGCTTGCTGGGAATGATGTCAGCAGAGTAAGAGGCTCTTGGTTTGTTCATGGCCGGCTCTGAATCAGCCCTTTGTGCTTGAAGAACTAAGTGCACTGTAGGAAATCCATTGATTTATATAAGAGAAGTCATCCAAAGGTCCACATACTGCACTACTAAGACTCCTAGTGAACATATCTTTCCCTCAAATAAAGTCTTAGTATGAGTTTAGGGGAAATGGAAATGACAAAGTTTGACAGGTTTTATCTGCAAGTAATGAAAGATTTTTTATTTTGAGTTTTTTTTTTTTTTTTTTTTTTTTTTTTTTTTGTTCTTCCTGGAATGCAATATCACAGTTTGGATGCAAATGACTTTGTCTCCTTTGTCTGGTCTTGGAAGGATGAGTAAGTGAGCACAGGTGGGCCACATTTGACAGTCATTAGAAGAGAGATCCAGCAGATTTGGCCCATCAACGCTGATAGGTCTAAGTTATTTAGTCATCTCAAGCGCTTGTTCTCTTTTTTATGCAAAACACATGCTCGCCAGATAAATAGGAATGGATTGTGGACTGTCTGTGAATGAAAAGCAATTTCTGTTTTTTTTTTTTTTTTTTTTNTTTTTTTTTTTTTTTTTTTAATCTATTCAATGATGATTTCAGTGACAAAAAATGACAAAAGTAATCAGGGATTTTCAACCTGTGGAGCAGGTGGGTGTGAAATAACAGATAACAGGACATAAAACTTTATGCAGCAGTTACATCATATTCCACCAATATTCTCCTTCATGTGTCCCACTTGTGCCAGACTTTGGTGACCATTGTGCACAATGTTTTCCACATTTTATTGTCTTTGCTACCTTGGAACACTGAAGTGGAGTTTGTTTCCAACTAATCTTTGATATGACTGATGTATGTGGATCTTTGTTGCCCTCTTGCATGTTTGCCCACGACCTTTCCGGATATATTTTCTCATCACGTGGCCAAGGAATTGCATGTTAATCATGTTCAGGAAAGTTCTTTTCTGGGGTACTTGATGGACTTCCTCATTCATTCTATGTGTCATATACACAATTTGCTGCATCCTTTGAAGGAACACAGTTCCGATGTGTTCAGGTTGTTTTGAAGCTTGTTTGATGTATTCTGTGTTTTGCAACATCAACCAGATGTAAATATAAATCATGCCTGTCTATGAGGTTTTTTTCTTTTTTTTTTTTAGTATGTTGGTGTGCTTTTGATATACAATGCATGTGTGTAGCATACTGCCATATTTAATAATTTGTGTGTATTTTCTGCTTGTCTTTGCTAATTAGTATAATCCTATTACCTCTGCAAAGCAGATTATGCTTTCATGCATATTCCTTTATTTACCTCACAAACATTCTTATTAGAGCTCAGTTAAAATTTTGCGAAAAATTAGGCAGGTCAAGATGTACAGCTGGACCCCGTATGGATCCGATAATTTTTTTAAAGATTTTTTTTTTTTTTTTTTTTTTTTTTTTNAAAAAAAAAAAAAAAAAGTATCCCCACTGATTTTGCGTGTAGATTTTGACACAGATCTGGCTGTAAATACAACATTAAAATCTCTAAACATTTCTATTGTTAATATAATCCACTGAAACGAGTGTGTAGTTGTGGCAGCAATATGAACCCACGCTGTCTGAGTTCTTTCTGCTGTATTTACATGATACAGTATTTCTCACTCCTGAACAGAGCACCCACCATGAGAAAAGTCAGCACAGTTTGACATTAAATATATCAGAAAACAGTGTTGAAATATAACATGTCATATATCTTGTGGATTTAGCCTGAAGCTTCCAGAAGCCTGCTAATGACTTTAAAAAAGCTTCATCTGAATAGGAAAATCTGTGCTATGAAGAAGAAGTGCTCTCCTGCCATTTATCAGCGGCTGCCTTTGCATCCTTGAGCAAAGCATTAATCCACTCACACTGGAGCGCTCTCCCTGTGTAAGAGCTCCTAAGTGTGAATCATGTAACCCCAGGTGTAGGGAGGAATTATGAGTCCCGAGTGTAGGATGTGACCCTGAACTCCACCTTCCTACTTCTCTATTGTAACATTCATCATTATTCTGTGACAAAATTTTTTATCCACACAGCCACAGACACATTTCTGCCTTAGTTTTGAATAGCCAAATGCTCTAACCATAACTTTCACCATTAGTTTCCTCTTCAAAAACTGCCTCATGACTATTTTGTTTTACTCCCTAAAATCAATGCCATGATTGAATACCTTAGCCATTGTTAGTGATATCCATGGTTTAAACTCTTGTTCATTCATGTGAATAATATGGAGCCCCTTAAGTCCTAAATAATGGGTTTTAAAAAATCGTGTTCACACCAGATACTTATCTTGAGGGAGCAGGTTTTTAATCTTGCACAAGATAAAAAAAAAAAAAAGAGAAAAAGAAAAAAAACATGCAGTTCCATGTTTGTTTGTTTTTTTTTGTTTTAGTAAACTCCAGTCAGGACTCCAGATGGACCTTTTTTAGAAATGACTTTCTTCTTGCCACGCTCCCATATAAGCCATATGCGTGCAATATCTTTGCTATCGTGTGATTCATATCTTGTCCTCTGTTAGCTATAAAACCCTGTAGGTCGTTCAAGGTTGCCGTTGGATTCCCAGTAGCATCTCTGACTCTTCTGTCCCGGTCACTTAGCTTTGATGGACGCCCTGATTTTGACAGGTGCTGTGCACTTTCCATTTCTTAATGATGGACTTAACAGTGCTTTGAGGTACACCTCACCTGATGTGTGTCCTTCCGCAACTTTGTCAAGGATATGTTTTGGAAGGGCTTTGGAACCCGTGCCGCTGTCTTTTGATTGACTTCACTTGCAGTCTGAAGGACCAGAGCAAACAGCTGCTTTTATTTAAGTTCTCAAGTTAACTGCAGTGATTCCAAACAGGCATTGTGATTTTGAAGGCAG
Organism: Lucifuga dentata; assembly: GCA_014773175.1. Classification (NCBI taxonomy): domain Eukaryota; kingdom Metazoa; phylum Chordata; class Actinopteri; order Ophidiiformes; family Bythitidae; genus Lucifuga; species Lucifuga dentata. The sequence continues at coordinate 9,859 of VXCM01000561.1, forward strand.
GAGGTTGTTCCTGAGATAGTTTAAGTGATGCTACAGTATATTAAAAAATGGGTGCATACTTATCTAACCTAGATGTTGCAGCTGTTTAGTTACAATTAATGCAAGAAACATTTTAGAACTAATTTTTCATTTTGAAACTGTTAAGTATTCTGTGCAGATAAGGTTGGAAAAAATATGCATTTGTTGCATATATACAGTATATGCATTTTTATTCTAGGTTTTAGGTTAGCAAAATTGTTAATGGGGGCCATTCTCAATCCATTATATATATATTTGGTAATGCTAATGATCCCACTGAGAATCAACTTAATGCTACACAACAGTGTGTATATATATATATATGTAGTTTTATTTTGCCACTTTCAGCTTATAGTTTTCACTAATTCTGGTACCAACCAGAGCTAAAACAATTGTGAATATTGGACTGTTAGGTGTGTTAGTGGTCAACTGTTTGTTAACACATTATCCATAATAACACGATAAGCTTACGGTTCATTGCTGTTTTAAGATCTTTCTGTCCATTAGTGATCAGAAATGGCTTTTTGCCTGCTTTCTCTTTTTGCTTTGATACATACAATCGCATTGTCTAGCAGGGCAGGCAGTTTCACATTTTTTTTCAAATGTGCTTCTCAAACTTTCTGAATGTTTTAGGGTTATTTGACTCTTTCTGGAATCAGTACACAATGGGCTCATTCTGATAGTGGTTAATATTCTTCCAAATTACACATTTTCCTCAGTTTCTCAGACGGCTAAATTGAATCATTTGATTACTCATTAATTTCCATTCCAAATTTTGAGCAATGGAAGGCATTGATAAATCACAAGCAATCCATTAACCTCATTTTCATAAGACATGCAATCAACAGGGCATAAGGGCATGCACATGCATCCTGGGTGCTATTAATGAAAATGATTGCTAGCTTGCATTGGCTCAGGCTGAGTCTTGGTGAAAAACAAAATAAATCTTAGGAATTGCATTCTTCTGCAGGAGAGAATGGCTCTTAAATGCCAGATTAATTTGGCGGCACATCTCCACAATACCAATCACTCAGAGTGGAAACATGGCGAAATTACAAGTAAAAAAAAAAGGTACATAAACTGCACCTAGTCAACACAAATCAATGACAGTTAATTAAATGGGGAGATGGGGGTAAACAGCGTATTGAAACAGCTTTTAATGGCACCCCACACAGATTTTGCCATCCAGGCTGATAGTTGTAAAGAAAGATTCACAAGACTGCGCTCAAGCCTCACCTCCAAGGAATGCTGGCTGATTGTGTTTTATTGTTTGTCATGATTTATAATTCTTATCTTGAGCCACAAGTCCATGGTATTGAGGAAGAGGACAATAAAATCAATACGTTTATAAAGTGAATTGGATTCTGAGTTTGCTTGTTATAGAAGTAAACAGTGTTTCAGTGGCTTATCTTTGGGGATTTTACGGTTTTCATAGTCTGCGGCTCTGTTAAAACAAGAACATGTCTAATGCCTCAAACTCTCTTCAGTGCCACAACACTCCTATAAAATGCATCACAATCACAGCAACAGGTAAATGCTAATCACTGAATATAAATGAATGCAGTAAGAAGGAAATAGCAGCTAATTATCCTAAAACAATTAAGCAGCCTGCTAGTGGCCCACATGCTATCAATAGCTTGTTAGCATTTTCCAGCTGAATGGAGTTCAAAAGCTACAGTATGTCATCCACACTGTAGGAATGATTTGGTTATACAATGATAATTTAGCATTTTAATACAATGAGAAATGTGGCATTTATGCAGTAGGAGTAAGTGTTTGGCTACAGGGACAATGTCTTTAATTTCTATTATAGTGAAATGGGAAAAAGTTGGCGTAAGACATTTTAGCCTCTGAGAATTGTGTTGTTTTTTTTCTACATATTAATTGTACATGGATCCTATGGATGTACAGTATGTGATTGTAATAAGGTTTTTAAATGCACCTGTTTTGTCTTTAGTTGTTAAATAATTCAATTATGATGAGTTTCATGTGAAAGTTTATTTTACTATGTGGTTTCAGCCTGACTGTGATCTTATCTAACAAACATGAAAAGAATGATTTTATCCAAGTACAACTTTATTAATTAATTAACTTTACTGGAATACTGTAGTAGTCCTGTTATCTTTCCTTAATACACCACTAATAATTAATTAATAATTATTTAATAGACAAAGCCATTTGGATGAATGGTGAAACTTTCAGAATTAACAGCTTGAATCCAGTTGACCTGACTGAGATTTCATACAACATATCTACCATCTGGATGACTGAGAATTGTCATTTAAACATTAATACAACACTGTATTCTAGATCCATACCATTTAATATTCTGGTGAATTCTCTTTTTTTTTTTAATTCATATATATATACATACATACATACAGTATACACTCTCTATGCCTGTTATGCCTATACATCATATATATAAAATTTAATCAAAACTTCCTGAATGAAACAAAGCTAATCATCTGTGAGCTGAATTCAGCTAACTAAACAAACATTAATACATGCTCAAGAACATGTAAAATATCATTAAAATTCTAAAGTCTAAAATTTAATGAAGAGTAAGGCAGTAGAAAAGAAAAGAAATTAAAAGACAGAATCTCAAACCAGCCTTGGACAAACAGAGGCTCTAAATGAATTCAAAATGTCAAAGATTTCATACCTCTCTATGTAATGAGTGTGCATGAGATTTGTGCACGAGACTTTGGACATCTGCACCAAAAGGATGTGTGACCTTTGTCTCTTAAATCAAATGACACGGACATTTGCCGGGAGAAGAACGCATGGCCTTTGTCTGTTGATGGAAACACCTCCCTTCTTTTTTTCATCCTTATGAAAATATCCTCAGCATTCGCTCTTACACCTCTAACCGTAACGCCAGAGTCTCGTTCATCGACACGAGCCTTTAGTGATCACCTCACTGCCTTCCCTAAAACAGTGAGTGTGTGTGTGTGTGTGTGTGTGGTGTGTGGGATGATCTCTACCCAGGTTTTCCCTCCATTATGCTGGGAAAGTGTGAGTAGTATGTCACAGGAGTAGATGCAGGTGGAGTGAGATCTCCATCATTTTGTTCACATGCACATCAGAAAGTTGATTCTACTCAGATTAAAGGTTCCTACAGACTAATGATTACAGAAATGTCATAACATGCCATACTGTGAGATGTGTATTGGTGTCCAACTGTAACTTATCATGTTTGATGTCAGATTGTGTTATTGTGTTCCTTTTGGTATGTTACAGACAGGGATGCTCATAGCCTTTTAAAGGAAAATAGACATCTACTCTTCAACTAATTAAGCAATTGGCATAATACCTAAAGTATAGTACTGTGACGTATGGGGCACATAGCTTTGACAAAAATTGGAGTACAGTGTTCATGTAAATATACTGAGTTCTGATGAGTACATGGACTGTAGATGAAGCTACAACAATGACTGACTACACTCTTTTGGCTGTTTTTAACAACAAAATGTTCTTTACTGTTTTATGCTAACAGCAAATGATAGAAGGCATGCATTGACACAAACTACCATGTTAGAATACAGCTACAACTGAAACAACATTCAATAATCATGTTTGTGTTCCCACTTCATAGTCCAATGAGAAGTGACTTTTCTAAGGCAGAAATCACACCACAAGGCCAAATAAAAGTTCAGATATTGGTATTGATCTGCAGCTCTATCACCCCGACAGATATACTGAAACCTTTTTTTCTGCTATAGGACGATACAAATCATCAGTTATTTCCCCTGGAGTTGAGTTGTAATAGTAATTACCAGGTTAAAGATTATGATGCGTAAAGTCCAATTCGGATTCTTATTTAGTCTAAATAAGCTGACGCTTCTGTGGATACTGGCCATCTTGCCGGCATTTTCAATAACCATTACACATCAATGCCTCTCAGTGGCTTAATTCCGACGGAGTCTTGCTCTTACCTCGGTCGTGCTTTTGATCAGAGTGCAGCTTGGAGTGCTCCCCATGTGGCTCTGCAAAACTACGGATAAGATGACTTGCAAGAGTTGATGATACGATTACAGCAGGGCCCCTTAGGAAGTTGCCCTGATGAAGCACATCCATAACTTTGATTAGAATTACTGTAGCAGAGTTTTTTAATGAAGTCAGGGAATACGTAATTAGCATCTACCATTTGATGATGTGATAGCAACATATTGTTATATCAGCTGCGGCTCAGTTAATATTTCATAATGCTTAGGGTGCATGGTAAATCACACCAAGTTCATTGTACTATATGAAGAGGAAATAATTGCTCCTGTCTGTATGTAGCCATGATGTCCTCTGTTCAACTTAACTTAGAGTCAAATCAAAGTTACTCTTTCTCACCATTCCTGGGTAATAAACAGAGTGCGACTCAGTTTTATGAATTTCTGCTGTTGGAGTCTCATTATTCATAACAACCATGGCAACCATGATTAATTACTGTCTTCTAATTAGATATACAGTGTTGGAAGGCTTTAGATGATTCCATCTCCAGGAATATTTATCACATTTTCAAACTGGTATTGAGATAATTTTCTCTACCCTTCTGCTGCATGCAGCAGGCACACACACACACACACACACACACACACACACACACACACACACACACACACACACACACTCATAAATACACATACTCAAAAATTAGTTGAATGGAAAATACATTAGATGTGCCATCAGCTAAAAGGCAAATCAGCTTTTTTTCTGATGGGAAGTGGGCTCGATTCAAGCTGAGAAGAGCTATTAGAATTTATGAGAAATCTTCATATCTAAGTCAAAAAGCTTATTGAAGCAGTGGGACTGACGGTTAGGAGCATAAATGTACCCAAATATATGTGCCATAAAAGTGAGGTGACCTCTTTAGGGCTCCTAAATGTGTAGTTTCAGAGTAAAACACATTGGGAAGGAAGGCATTGAGTTCTCAGTACTGTAGGTGCGTCCTTCACTTAGCGTTGTATTGATATTGCTGCTTTATTGGCCAGTATTCACTGGTATGCAGTACCCGGACCTCTGTGATTTTCATTTCAGAGTACCAGGACATTTCCAGGAGTACCGGTATTGTGTCAAAATCTGCATCCCTGATGAGAATTGCATCCCCTCGCAGACAATGGACCATATATGTAATCCAAGACAATAACTTTTATCAAACAGTGATTATGGCACTTCTTAGAGGCAATAAGAATAATAGCTACAGCATGTCTATTAGGCAGCAGCGATTCAGTCCTCCATTTTAGTCATTATTTCTGCCAAAATATGCCCCAAATATGAATTTTTAACATCATTTCATCCTTTCATCTTCAGAAAGTTATTTACACTGGGGATGCAAATATCGGCAGATGAGCCACTTGTTGAAAAAATGCACCCCCCTCCTTTCTCAGCCCAGAGGAGGGTTACATTCACCAAACCACATTGAAATAGCCCGATATGTCAGCTGTTAACGCAATTTCATCCCTTCATCTAAAGAAAATTATTTACCGTGGGGATGCAAATCTCGGCAGGGATGCAGATTTCGGCACAACACCAGAACCTCTCCTAAATCTTCCATACTCTGCTGCAGAACAACGCAGAGGAAAACAATAGACAAATTAAAATGGGGGGGGGCCACGTATTTATATACGCCCGGATCCGACCCTATGACCAGCCAATGGTAACCAGCACACGGATAAAGAGAGTACTGGCACCTTTTTTTTTATTTTAACCCACTTCAAGCACTGTTTATTGAATGATTGCCAAAAGATACGTGTTGACACTTATTTTCACACCAGCAAATATTTTCATACCATCGCCAGAATCAGAAATGGTTATTAGTCACGTATTTGCATACAAGGAGTGTGTCTTGGTGCTTGTTACAAGTATAAACATGAGAAGGATGAAAAATATGTATTTAAAGAAAGCCTATTCTACAATCCAAAAAAAAAAAAAAAAAAAAAAAGACATACGAAGTATTTAAAACTTGGAGACAAAATGTAAAATATGTATTTGTAAACACGGCACATGAAATTTGCACAGTTGCACACTGTTCAATTGCAGACTTCATGTGCAAAAACAGACTATATTTTTATAAAATTGTAAAAAAAAAAAAAAAAAAAAAAAAANAAAAAAAAAAAAAAGACTAAGATTTTATAAAATCAGAGTTTTCATCTTCATATGTAAACATAACTTATGAACAAATACAAACTATAAACACAAAACATTGCACTATGTTCCTGCACATTGACATAATATTATAAACACTTGTTGCATTGCCAATGTTCAGCCATACAAAGCTATATAATATTTATTATATTCAATAAATACCGAAGAATGTGCACAGAGGTGGGCTGCTTTCTATCATAAACACAGATATTGTGTCATTTTATTACATCATTGCTGTATCGGTGTAGAGAAAAGAAAAGCTGATAAAAATCACAAGTGAGCAGATGCGATGCAGAGCTGCTGATGCATTTAAAGGTTGCCGCCCACGTAATGACATGCAAGTTCAATCCCAACTCAGATAATTTAGCAAATCCATCATATTCACACGTCAGTTTGTGCGATGTGAGGAATTCAACTTTTTGTAATTCCGTGATCTCTTAATGCATCCTGTCTGCAGATATTGACATTTGTGAGCATCCTGTTGCCGAGATACAATGGAAAGCTATTGACTAAATGTGTTATAATTTGTTACAACACCAAATCCAATCAATACGTACAAGCTGTAATTTTGTCCCGATTGAATGGTCTCAATTATTCATAATGCTGGTCTATGTACATCAGTTATGGCGAGTGGTCTTTTTAGCAGTGGAAGTAAATAAATCTACAGTCTCCAACCTGCAGTATTAGAAAAATTTAAAATGGTCTGAGTGCCCATCATGGAGCTTGAGCTGCTGTTGTCTTAAATGTATGACAATGATTGTGCATGCAACAAAAGATTTTAAAGTACATTTTCTCTAAGTTGCTACATGATTCCTCAGTGTTCATGTATTTGTTCCATCATATTTTAAAATTACGTGTCAGCCGCTTAACAGTTAATTGCACCATGATGACATTTTAAGGAAGGCTATGTTTTGTTCTTTTTTTTGATGCAAAGACGGAAGCATTCTAAAGATGTCATCCTGTTACATTTTCATAGTTCCACCATTGTTCTCATTCACATTTTCATTTTTCAATAGGCTTTAACAGGAAAATAGGGCCGTTAGCTTAACGTCTGTGTTGCAAGCTGTGATTGCTGTTTTATTGTGCGATTTAGGACTGAATATGTATTCGCTGAGGAGCCGGCTCACATTAGGCTGCCACTGACAGGTGCAGATTTGAAACGTTCACAATGGCATTTTGGCAGCAGAGCTTCCTATTACTCGACCTCACTGTTGGCTGAGGTCCTGAGCCTTTGAACCCGACGTCTACTATAGTCTAGCTTTTCTGACTCACGCCGCAACTTGTTGTGACAAATAAAGGCGAAAGCATTTTTATTCACTTATCACTTGACACAGCCATAATGCATGAATGTGAGTGTTATTGCCACGAACACACTAGACAAATATTTAGCAAAAAAGTTCAGCTGTGAGTAGAGAAACACTGGCCCTTTCCACACTTTGTGTTAAAATGTGATCTCTATCAAGATAAAGAAGAAGGTGAGGTACAAATGCAAGGTGTGAATGCAGAGCACTTTGTGGTCAGAACGCAATCTGATATAGATGTTCCTATCTCAATGTTGTGCAACCACAGTCACAAATAGCCAGGCGTAAATGTAATCCATACAGCGGTAGCTGAAATGTATTCATGTCATAAAATCTGCCCACAACTTGGAAACGTAACTGCGCCTTGTCTTCATGTTCATTCACATTCATAAAGTTATTTGGAACCAGGAACTGCAAGTAAATAAATGGGTACCTGCCCTTATCCAGGGAGCAAAGAAGAAATACAGGCACACAATGCAGATCCAAAGCCAGAGTCTAGATAAGGATGATGCTTTTTTACCCTTTGGGGTCCACCTTTGTTACTTGCATATCCTGCATGAATATTGTTATACTGAGTTCATTCTATCTTTCAGCATCAGACAATATACCTTTTTTTTTTTTTTTTTTTTTTTTTTTTTTTTTTGTTTTCAGGAGAACGTGGGCTTTTAATCTAATTTAAAGTCACAATTTTGCAATACTTTTTACATGAGCATGCAAACTTTGCCATAAATAAATACATTAAAAAAAATAAATAAATAAAAAAGGATCTTGTCATAAAAATCCTAAAATTTTATATTGTAAATTCAGATTCTACCAGGGTATTTATAGATTTTTAAATACAAAATGTTCCATTTAGAAATTTTCCATGTAATTTTTTGCTTAAATCAAGCTTTTATTCATACAGTTACAGCCTTTTTTTTTTTTTTTTTTTTTTTTGCAGCCTTTGTCCTTTTAACAAGGAAGTATGACTGGCTTGTCAGCAAAGTAAAGCTGCAAACAAGCAGCCCCTCCCCTACAAGGTGACACAGAAAAGTGGATGAAAATTAACCATAATATCATATGAAATGTTGCATAGAGGCATGTTCCACACTGTGAAATGATGCCCCGTTGTGGTGGTACTGTTTTATGCACTTACACAGAGCAGCTTCTTGACACTTTGATGGGCGGGGGGCCATGCTGTAAACCGGCTATGGGGCTCTTGTTTTGGTTTCGCATCACACTGCATGATCCAAATCAGCATGTGATACGCAGGAAATTCACCAATACCTGTTCATGCCTTATCTCTACAGGCAGGAATCGCTGACTCAGTGAGGGAAAAAGAACACGTGCACTTTCAGTGTGGCGCTGCACTCATAGACCCGTAAAGGGTTAATGCAAGGTGTAAATGCAAGTCCCATCATTGCACATCATTATCCAGATAATGTATCCAGAGACAGAGATGACATTTTAATGAAAAATGCAAAGGGGACAGCTCTTTGGCTGCTGTCCAATCAGAATCACAGAAGCGTTTCCTGCCCATAAACTACTGAAAAATTAAATTAAGATCTGTTGCTACTTAATTTTTGATAGCCTGAAAATAGTACGTGTTTATTTGTTAATGTGTGTATCTCACTAGCTTGCTGTTGGTTGATAACGAGACACCTCTCAAAGCAAGATTACTTGTCTGATCAGGATTAAAGGTGCATGTCACTGCTTCTGCTTCCAATACGATTGTGGCCAATGTAATTAGCAACTGAAATTTAAATAACAAACAGCTGACATGTACAACAATTTGTATCATTGTCAACACGGTATTGAACAAACAGTATTTTGTTTTTGCCCAGCAAGGAAATGTCTCTGGCCTCAACATGACATGAAGTCAGCCCCACTAATGACACTGTTAATAGGCTTCACACTTGCAGGTGAAGAGCTGAAGAACTAATGAAATGTACAGCACCAGCCAGACCGCTCACCTCAGGGCCTCATTCACTGAGAGGGAAAAGTCTGCTTCCTGACACAATAATTCATTCCCGTTTACCATAGCTCCAGAGTGAGGAGGCCCAGCAATAGGGGAGGCATAAATCCCGGCTGAAATCTCTCAGATTGCATCCGAATGGCCCTTTAAACAACCAGCACGGCTGCCACCGTGACTCCATCAGAGCAATCCATCGTCTTGCAGGTGCTGCATGAGCCTCCTTTCCAATCACAGATAACAACAGAGGCAGGTACTCCTGGCAAATTATGTGATAGTGCTTTTTTCCCCTTTTGCCTTTGCACTTACAGCCCGTAATATACAAGGAAATTAATTGCCACATGCACACTCACGCATTCCCACATTCGTTTGCATGTCATCTCTCCGAGCGGGAGATTGGTCAAGGTCAAAGCTAAAGTGAAAGTGAGTGGGTGTACTGTATGTCTTCTAGGCAACTGTAAAGCAGAGGAAGTGGTTAGAGTGCAAAGTCTGTTAATGTTTTTCAGATGAGAATCTTGAACGCTCTCGTGGATCCATCTCGAGCTCACTGACTCTCAGCTTCTAGCATCTATTTATGCACTGCACTCTTGCCTGAGCATCTGAGATGTCTGAGTACCGAAGTCATTTGCCGTGTTTTGATGTGGTTCCTGCTGGAGCACAGAACACTGTTTTTTTTAAGCATTCTTGAAAAGGCTTTTGCTGACTTAACAGAAGAAAAAAAAAAAAGGGCTTAGAAGTGCAGTGCACGCTTGAGAATATTTTGCAGTGCAATTTAAGAGGCTCAAGTTGAAATTCCAGAACAGGTGATAAACTGAATGGATCTTTATTCGTTGCATTTTGGGATGAGAGAAACATAATAAAGCATGTTGACGTGCAAGCAGGCAGTTTTTTTCTGGAAAGAACTCCAGATGCCATGATCATTGATGCAAAGAACTGAAAACTCTGCTGCTATGGGAGTTTTTGTGATTTTATAAACCCTGTGAAAGCAGAGAAAGTAAAGATGACCAGATCACTGATTTATTTATTTGTGTTTTATTTTCATGGAGAGTAACTTCTCATTTTTGCTTGTGCCCATATTCTAGTCAATCAATAAAATCAGGTTTGTACAGTAATTTTCCATTATAAAATTCAGCTCAAAGTGTTTTCTACATACATTCGATATAAATAATTCTGACCATGAAAAGAGTTAATAATACAAAGGAAAAACAGCAGGTATGAATATTGAATGAAAATTTGAGAATAGGGAATGAAACCAGGGAATATGGAATGAAAATCCAACAATGTGGAAAGAAAACATAAAAATATCAAATAAAAGTATGAGAATATGAAAAAAAACAAACCCATATAACATATAGAAAACAAAATATACAGAAAAGAAGATAATTCAATAAAAGCCATAATTAAATATTTTAATTAGGTTAAAAAAAAAAACATGAACAAGTGAAATAGTAAATTTGATAACTGTAAAACAAATACATGGATGAATAAAATAAATAAAACACAAGGTAAAGTAATAAAATATGTGAATCAGTAAAATAGGATTAAAACTCAAAATGAAATTAATAAAAACAGATTGAGAATGGAAAATGAGGGAGAGTAAAATAATGAATGAGGATATAAAACTACATCTACACTGAAATAATGGTTTCAGTAATTCCAGAATTCTTGTGAAACAGACTTAAACAAAACAACTTAAACTATTCAACACCCTCTGAGTAATCAAACCAATAGGCAAAAAATTACATGAAATAAGACTCAAATAATTCAAGGTCATGTTTCCAGACAGGAAACCATTCTTATATAATGCATAATATTCACTCATTGTGTAGAATAAAACATCTGAAACATGAAATACACCCAAGCAAATGAAATACAACCAAACATCTGAGACACACTCGGTGCACAAACAAGCATTTAAAAGCAAATGGTGCATATCCATGTAGTCATTGGGGGAAAGCAGCCAGGTATCTGTCTGCCCTCTTTCAGGCCAGCTGTGCCTACTGAGGCTACGTGCTTCATGTCACACTATACCCGACTGCCATATGGCACAGACTCCTCCCCCAGCATAAAACCCATTTAATACGAATAAATTGGAGTCATTTGTCTGCTGCAGTTGGCATGGTCCAAACCACAATATACATTCTTCAGCAGGAATAATTAATTACGGGGAAATTTCAGGCTCATTTTTTCCTATTTGGCTATGAATCGGAGCTGATAGAGCTGGATGCAAATGGATGAGCAGCCCGATCTCTAATGAGGTATGCCTCGCCTCATCCTGCAGGATCATTTGTCCTCACAAATCGTTGGTCATCAGAGGGCAAGAAGTGGGCTGAGAAGTAACCAGAGTTTAGCTGGAGTCTGTGCGTTGCATGAAATGATGCTGGGAATTTGGCTCTCGTATTGCTCATTGTGTGAAACAAATGACCTGGCTAAATGAGGTTGATCCTTGTTTTTTTTTTTTACNTTTTTTTTTTTTTTTTTTTTTTTTTTTTGTTAATACTGGTTCAGACTAATGATTTTTTCTACTGGCCAACAGTTTTTGGACATTGCAGGCAAAAGCCACAGATCAGAGTCAAATCGGCATTGCTCCCATGAATGACAATTGCTATCTGAAGTGTTTCAAAGATGCAATTTATGGGACACACTGTAATGTGTCAGAGATGCCTGAGAGATATCTAGAAGGTTAAATTTATGGACCTGGCGAAAGTCAATGACAGTAGTGATGAGCTGCATCTCGTCAGTGAGAATGCATGCAGTGTTGTGAAACCAAGGGAAGGATACAGAACTGCGAACACCCCAATTTTACTTATTTATTTAATTTATTGTCCTTTTCTATAATTTTCAATATACAGTATTTCTTATTTAAAGGACCGTACTGGCAATTATGTATGTTTGAGCCCAGTATATACAACCCACATATGTTACATTATTGGCAACCAGTTTTCAAAACATGAAACTGTATTTTAGTTTTCATGTTAATTTTTCAAATCCCCTAATCTTTCACAATCAAATGTTCAGGTGGTACACCCACCTAAAAATTAAATTTTCCATCTAGTAACACTTATGCATGATTGTCGAAGGATAGTTGTTTTTAATTTCTCAGTAAAATCTGTCTTCTCCTTGGACTATTTTCCCTAGTGGAGAAATATATTGTCTTTCTATGCAGCTCCATGTTAAATTGGTTAAGTAAGGTGACTGACAAAACAAAACAAAAACAGAAAAAAAAAAAAAAATCTGATAGACATAAAGTTGATAGATTACGCATTTCAAGCATGTTTCAAGCCTCTACAAATTGATGTTGTCTGCTGCATGAACTGAAACCAATTACAGTCTGGAAGGCAGGAAAAAAAAAATCTAGAATTTATCGCTGAAATAGTATATTTTGTGAAATGGTTGTCAGTAGCAGAACATGTATGTGGATTGTATATATTGGGCTCAAATATGCATAATCGCTGGTATGTTCCTTTAAATATTCCTTATTTACTGTGAGCTACAATCTAAAATATTCAAAACTCATCATCTAAAATATGAGCACACAGTCCTGTGAAGTACAATCCATACATGTAACTTGTGTGTTTTCGTGACTAAGCGTAGTTTGGAGACCAGAAAGACTCATCTGAGATTATTCCTGGTGAAAAATGTTGCAATCGACTTCCCTTTGCCGATCAATTTTGTAGTTTTCAAAATACAATTTCTTCAAGATACACAATTACAAGACATAAAAGTTATGTATAGTGGACAGCACAGCAATCTGACATCTTAGAATGTCACATGTGATTTAAAAGATTAGCATGCTTCAGCAAACAATAAAGATCACGTCATGGTGATGTTATAATTCCACGTAGGATGGACCACAGTGAAGCTCTAAATTTTTAAAGGCAAACCAATTCCCATTTTAAACTAATATCAATATAATTCTTCAGTGGCTAATACATGATAAAACCTATCATGCTCTCAACCAGGTCCTTTTTTTGTTTTCACCTTCTTTATCATTGATTTAAGAAGGCTATTTTTAGCTTATTACCCTTTATCCATGTTGAAGAAAGTCTGGTCAAGTCCTTTGTAAGGGAATATATATATATATATTTATACAGTATATATGTAAGGACATTGCAATAACTAGCCCATAAAAAGGAGCTATGGAGTCTTGAAGAGCAATGGCAGACAGTGTGGATGTGGATAGTGGATGATCGATGTGTAAAAGCACAATTCCAGATAGGAATCAAATTCTCACTAATGCTATTGGCTCCAGCATGCCCCATTATGCCCAGATTGCTTTATTCTGATGGAAAGAGCAGAATGGCATTGCAGTTTGCGGTGGGAGATTATATTCCATTAGTTCTTACGTTTTATCTAGATGGCCTCCGCACGCTTCAAAGTAACTTAATTCCAGTATGATACGTGTCAATGTGAATAAACCACGGTGGGACACATTGTAGAAAATCTCATCTGCTCGTGTACCATTTAAGTTTTTGTTTAAGATGCCTGATACCTGAAATGCCCTCCCTGCTGATGTACATCTTTTTTTTTTCTTTTTTCTTTTTTTGCTGCTACATTCTCGGTGAATCAAACAATTACAACTGGGCTTCTCCGAGCTTTCACAGAGAAAATAGCATTTCTCTACTCAGACTCTCATTTTATCTGTCCCGCAAGGACATATTGATTTAGACCTCTAAATCTAAGTAACACAAGAAAAGTAGAATGACTGAAAATATTCAAGTGCAAATGCAACAGCACGCTACATAGTTTACTAACACTTCTGAAGTTATGGTGTCAAAAAAATGGAATAACAAGTAAAACTGTCAAAATGACGACGTGAAAACCTGTGAATTTCCACCCACGGCTCATATTGCACCTGTGGTACCTGAGGCTGCTTAAAGCTCTGCTCATGACAGGCTGTGGATAAAGTAGCTCTGTGTGTCTTTATTGCTGTGTATCCTGTTTGTGTGTTTTCCACAGCAGCTGGCTGCATAGCCCCCCAAAGACCGCCTCTCTCTGCCTCGATTAGGTTCAACAGTCATCAATGTTCTGTGCTTCCGTAGTTCGCTATCCAAGGTCGGCAGGCCCTCAGGCACTCAGACACTCGCCGTGCGATTAGCCTAAATATCACACACACTGTTATCCAGGGCAGACAGCAGACTTCAACAAGCGAGGAATGTGTATGTCAACGGTTGTGCCTGGTTGTTGTGCCTATGCACTTGTGTTAGATTTAAAACATAAAATATATATGGGTTAAAGATCCTTTTTGTGTCTTTTTTTTTTTGTTTGGAGATGGATTCTGTTTTTTGTTTCTCTAGAATTGTTTGTAGCAGTATTTTCCCTAAAACTCTCCACCCAACTGCTGAAATTATTTATTAAGATGAGTTCTTTAAATGTTCCTATACTACATTATACATACAGTATAGTGCCAATATATAGATGATAAGGAAAAAAAAAAGAGAGAGAGATTAGTTCTTGGGTTTAAGCCATTTGGCACCTTAAACAGTGATCCACTTCTACTCTCCCTAGCTGCAGCACAGCTGTTCACACTGGGTGACAACAGACCAGTTTAGGTAATGTCTCCTAAATGCTACATGCCAAAAAGCCCACTTCATTCTGATTGGCTGCTGTGACATGGCAGATGCTAGCCAAACACTCACTTACTAGCCTTCTACATTGTCAATGTGTTAAAGAGGCAAAAGCTGAAGCAAAAATGAAGCTCGGGATCTATAAGTTTGTCTTACTAGATTCATTTTTATAGGCATGAACCTCAAGTTTGCATCTTTGAAGATGTTCGCCACATACTCACCACCTGATTACACTCTAAAAATTCAGGGGTAAATGTGCAGTATGCACAAATCCAAGAACTGATCATCACTCTAAGTATTAGCGGTCTGTTCTTAAGTTGCCCATAATTAAGTCAGAGTCATTTAGGAACTATTTGTTAACTGAAGCTTTAGTACCTGATTTGTTTCTTACTTCTTCCCCTTGGTTATGACTAAGGATTTACGTACCTTCTTTTTAAAGTATAACATATTAAACTCAAACAGACATTAAAATCATTCAATCTTTATTATTATAGTGTTAGATGGGTTTTCTTTGGTCTGCCATAAATGCTCTTTAGTAAACAGTTTCTTTGATTTCCTTTAGGCCAGAAGGAGCATATTTCATGTGGAGTTGTACAGTCTGCCACTGTTCTAGAAATGGATGATATTGACTGGCCAGTATTGGATTTTTAATAAAAGGACAAAATCGCCCAATATATCACTCTAACCCTGGTGTGTATAGGTTATTGGGTGTATACATTTCTCTGTTTTTATGTGTGTTCTGTGTTAGTGTGGCTTACAGGAGCTTTTATGGCTCTGTGCTGTTTGGTTGTTTGCATGGCTGCAGCCTCCATAGTCAATTTGCAGCAAAGACATTCACAATAAAGCCCAAATAAAATCCATTTGTGGTGTTGCTTCAAAGAAGACCATGAAATCTGAAAATTAAACACTTAAGGGTCTAATTATTTATTATGAAAAAAATGTCTGAATGCAGCCACTGTTTTAATTCATCTCGTAGATTTTAACTCATTTTTTGTAGCACTGATAGAATGTAACACTGATACACAGGGGTGGGCAACTGGCAGCCCGCGGGCCGGATATGGCCCACTCCTTTTATCTGTCAGGCTGTTAGATGACTTCTCAATTAATAAAAATGAAAATTATGGTGTTTTCCTTCTTCTTTAAACTTAACTTAAACTTAACTTTTTTAAAAATTCTTTTTACAGCAAATTAGATTGTATTATTCTTCTCCGCAGCAAATTGTGATATGGTTATCATGGGAATGTCTCCCTTGGAAACAGGGTTGTGTTCATAATCCCTGTGGCACATGTGCAATTTGCTATTCCATACACTGCTGACAGCCTAACATCAGGCTATATGAGATGATGAGTCATTCTTGTTTTGTAGCAGAAATGCTAAATTAACCAAAATATCAATTTTTTTAAGAACGTGATTAATGACTACTGTCTGACAGTTCCTTTCACATGCATTTTCATATAAACCAGACTAGTCCAGTTGAGTCAGAAAAATAATAAAATGTTTGTTGATGCAACTGTAGCATAAGTTCTAAAATGGTAATGCTCGAGATCCTTCCTGTATTGTGCCATTATTGTTTTTCCTTTATTAATTTTAATAACATCATTGCTACTAACAACTCACCACACTTTTATAGTGTGACTTTGTATAGTGTGTCTTTGTTTGTCCACCCACTGCTTATTAGTGTGATATACATGTGAAATGTTCTTCCTGTCTTGCCCAGTTATGATTTCTTTCTTTCTGTGCCAACCTGGTGTTGTGACTTTTGCTCCAACACCATTGTCGTTCAACATGATTTCCCACGTTGGGTCATTTGGAGTTTCAAAAGAACCTGTTTAGGATATGAAATCTGGACAGATAAATATTCAAGTGATAATATTAAGGCTTTTCAATGGACCTCTCTCTAGCTCTAATTTGTGAAAACAGACCTATGGCTTTTGTGGAACTATGTAGAGCACAGTATGTGTATATACTGTATTATGACTCCAGATGCAGCATGTGCATCAGATGATAATATCTAACAGATATAAATCCCTCCAGACTTCCATCTATCACTAAAGCTTGATTTTTGTAAGCTGGCCTGCAGGATTCCCATGCGACAGACAGGTTGTTACTCCGTGTCGACATAAATCCGTCCACTTCCACCGCTCATGCTAACTGCCCAGCTCTTCTTCACTTTTTTCTAACAAATCCCTGTTGCATCATGGGAAGCTCCTACAGAGGAATTAATTAAAAACCTTTCCTGATTTGAGTGCTGATGGAAATGTGATATATGTTTATCAATCAGTAAAGAAAGCAAGAAAATTGACATTTATTTCTGGGAGAATATGCATGGGATGTATCTGCAGATTGGTTATGAGCTCACGTGTAACATAACAGTTGACAATATTCTTTTGAAACGCATGTCTCTGTCAGAGATAGTGTAATTGAGAGGAGAATACAATGTGATTTGCTTCCTGGGGCTGTGAAACCCTGCGTGATAAAAGCATACCCATGTGGTTGATGCAAAGGAGTGCAAGAAGGTTAATATCCTCTATTATCAAAGGAGTTAATTTAACTTATCTGCTCCAGGCTTCCCATACTTAAAGATTCCTCAGATATGAAAAACGAAATGATCGCCGGCTAGCTGCAGCATATTCACCTGCAGACTGTCTGGACAGAAAATTAAAAGCAAACCAAAGAAATCAATTGACATTTAACCCACCTGAGTGATAGATATAGAATTGATTGAAGTTGCATCACTAGGGTTGGACTGCTTAATGCATTGCTGGGTACAGCAGCAGCTCCACTGGAGGTAACTCTGTCTGCCCTACGGGAAACAACACAAATAAATAGATTTTTCCTCTCCTGCTAGGATCCCAAGGCTTGTTCGACCAGGGCTGAACTGTTCATCGATACGCACTGACAGATTTCCACCAACTGACACAACAATCTGTCTTTCTTCAGATTTGGATTGATGTAATGATTGCTCTATGCTTCCTTGCAGAAAGACGCCAAAGCTCTAAGTCATTTCATTTGCCACGTATTGAGTGGGTGCAATATGGCTCTTAGTATTCATCATCTCTGCCAAGGAGGTTATATGATCACCAATGTTTGTCTGTTTGTTTGTTGGCAGGATATTTAAAAAAAGTATTGATGAGTTTGGATGAAACTTGATGGGTTTTGGAGGTGATTCATATTCTGGATCCAGAAGAAGTTTTTTGCCTACAAAATCCATGCTAAAGCACTGATTTCAATGAAATTTGACCTGGTGACTCTTTTTTTTTTTTTTTTTTTTTTTTTTAAGAAAAAAGAAAATTTGCTGATTGTTGATGATGATCCAGATCACATACAGCATCCAGAAGAAGCAGTTATTTGTTTGTCTGTTTGTTAGCAAGATATCTCAAAATGTTATGGATGGATTTCCATTAAATTTGGTGGGCAGAGAGATAATGTCCAGGTAATAAAGTTTTGTAGACTATTAGTCTTCTTGTTATCTTGTATAATATGACAAGACATATTTTTCCAGAGGAGTCGGCATATTTGCAACTTTAGAGCAGGTTTATGTGACAAGTCATAGCACAGTAAGATAGATAGCTTTGTCTTTAATGGTTTCTTTGGAACAGGCTGTACAATATCAAGAAACGAGGCACAGCGGGATCCTAAATGCCAATTGTCGTGACTCAATTTTCTCTCCAGTGCTCCAGAATGCAGTTAGTTAAAGTACATTTGTCATTTTTCTACCGTCAAACAGCTGCTCATACGGTCTACTCAGGTTGGTTAACACATAACCACACAGAAACGTCTGTGTGGTTATGTCAGCATGAATAAATGTCCACTTGCTTTGGGTCTCTTTAGAAATGCCAAATGTTTCTCCTCCTGCTCTCAGTTCCTTGCTGAAAGCAGCTGAACACTGCATGCCCTCTCTCTTCTGCTTTCACACAAACCCAAAGTCTATGAATGATTGTTTTTTTAAGAGCCAGTGGAACACTTGGACAGCTTATCTGTTAAATGTGTGTGTGGGTTTTTTTTTTTTTGTTTGTTTGTTTGTTTTGTTTGTCCATAGGGACAGTGATTTAGATCACTTTGGTCAGTGAATTTCTTAGGCAGCTGGTATGCCAGTTTCAGTGTGGACTAAAGTCAAATATGGTCATCAGCACAGACCACATTTCTAATAAAAACAGATTTAGCAGATTTACTTTTTTTTTTTTAGATTTATTCACTGAGAATATAAATATACAGTAAAGTTAATGGACTGCTTTGCTATTTTATTATCTAACACGCTCACAGTTGCTCGTAATGATAATTGTACTATGATAGCATCATGACTGTCAGTGAACACACACTTGCTTCATTCATAGTCTTTCTCGATGTTCTAAACAAAATCGCTTTATGCAACATTACCATCATTGTTCTGTACTCACACAATATCTTACAGGTTGGCAATATAGATTCTAGCTCTTCATTTTTAGCCATACATATTGGTAATAGCAGATAGTGTCATGCACCCACATTCTCCATTAATAAACACCTGTTACCAGCCACTTTCAGCATTTGCCTTGAAAGAGGTGTTATTACGGTATTTTGCTCATTTTCATGTCGGGGAAGCTATTCATACATACCATTATGTTTCAGTCTGGTATATATATATATAAGTCCACTCAGTTGGATCAGTCAGATTGGTTAAACAGCAAGTTTGATCTGATTTCATTCAAATTCTAGTGGCACTGCACATATTCCTCAATCATTAACCTCTCTCTCTCTCTCTCTCTCTCTCACATACCACCCTCCATTCCCCATGAGCCAGGAGTCCTGGTAGCGTGTGAATCTCTTATCTCTCCTGTCTTAGAAATGTGGAGCTGTAAAGCAGAAAATTTAGGTTTTCTTTGCTGGTTTCACATGCAAAATTAATTTTGACACCAGGGGAAGCAATATAAAAGCGTGGATCTTACATATGAAGCTGCTCATTGACACACTGATCTTTACTGGCTTTTACACGTGACACCCCTTACAGCAATGTGTCAGTAATGGGATAACAATGTGCTGATTAACATAAGGGAAGCTTTATGAATGAGCTTCCGTTAGCACGTTGTTTATTTAGCGTGACGCTGTGTAATTAACATGGTTTTATATGAAGCCGTGTCATAAATATTAACGCCTTTTTTCAATCTAACATGACATTTCTGTGGTCTGAAATTTTGGTGAAATGGATGTTACATTTACTTAGGTGTTAGAACTGTATTTGTCCCATATAGACTAGATGCTGTGCTGTTATGTTTGTAATTAATATTATTTATCTGAAAGGACGCATATGGTGCATTATAAACAGACATGTCAGCACCACTCAGTTCTCGTGCACATTCCAGTGCTACTGTGCATCTTCCTCAGGTGTCAACCTTTCACATCTCACGCATTCCCTCCTGTGTGCTGGAACTCCCAGAAGTGTGTGGATGTCTCCTCCTTCACAACTCTTTTTTTTGGTCCTTTTTCTGGTTTTTGAAGGCATTCTCTTTACTTCTTAAAATGTGGACTTCAAAAGCAGTGAATCCTTCATAAGTCCATTATTTTTGCCTTGACACTAGGTTAGCATGTTGATTTTCATTGGCTTTTTCGCACCCTACAGCAACATGCGGATTAATGGGTCACCAGCGAGCTAATCAAAAGCTTTATGAGTGAGCTGCAGTTATCGCAGAGCTGAGCGTGGCGCTGTATTG
Source organism: Lucifuga dentata (assembly GCA_014773175.1). Taxonomy (NCBI): domain Eukaryota; kingdom Metazoa; phylum Chordata; class Actinopteri; order Ophidiiformes; family Bythitidae; genus Lucifuga; species Lucifuga dentata. The sequence goes on from VXCM01000561.1 coordinate 30,521, forward strand.
TTAGGGTGCATTTATTTGAATTACCCCAATCATGTCAAGTGGAGCTCAGCATTTTTAGTTTGTGATTTGTAAAACGTATTCAAATCAATGGGCTCCACTCATTATATTTATTGCCTCTTCAATGTTTAGAGGAGATCCAGCTTTCATTTAAGCTGATTTTTATTGCTTGGCTTCAGGATTCAGTTTTCTTCGCTTTTGGGTCTATAACATGCTGCTGAAGATCTCCTCTTTCTTTTATTGTACTTGAAATTCAGTAAGATTCTCCATTTCAATTGGAAAGTGCTTAGCATAATAAGCTAATTAAAGGTACTTGTCATGATGATAACATATTTTTAGCTTAACACAATATAATGCACCGTAGTCAATCTACTTTATAGTCTTTCATAATACTTATAACTTGCTCAGTGCTTACAGAAAATTCAATTCCTTTCAGGTCCATTACATTAATAAGGCTGTAGATAAGTACAGTAGTATATGAGAATGCTGCTGGCATTCCCTGCTCTGCATCTCTATACACTGTGTATACAAAACGGCCACAATGGGATTCATTTATCAACAGCCACAGACATTTATACGGAAAAGATTGTAAATGTGTGCAATGAAACAGGTTTTAACAACAAAGCAGCCTGTGTTTTGATTAAACAAACATTATAGATGCACATTATGCCTCATTTATAACAGCTGTTTTTTCTTTTTTTTCTTTTTTTTTTTTTTTTTNTTTTTTTGAGGATTTAATTTGATTTATGGAGCTATAGAATTTAAACACAAAACCCGCCATTAAAGGATTTCACTGACAGTTTGTGAATGTGATCCATTGGTTATGTTAACAGATAACTTTGCATACATGACATTACAGTAAGTAACCATAACTGAAATATATAATTATTATTGATCAAGTGATGTATGCATTCAGTAATCTTAGTACATTGGTATAATTTTCTGTTTTTATAATGCTTTTAGTTATTGTCCCTAATTTTTAGAGTGCAATATTGTACAGAGTAAGTGGTGAAAAACCTATAGAAACACATCCAATAAGAGAAACCCTAATCTTGAACTGCCCTGAAATCTTGTTTTTGATTGGTCCTTCTCTTCCCTAACACGTTAACTTCATCATGTAACACGTGGAATTGGATACACCCCCAAAAGTAGGCAATGTGAGCAAGTGTTTGGGCAATATGCTTGGGCAACATTTATAGTCTTTCATAATACTTATAACTTGCTGTTGCCAGCTCAGGCCTGACACGGCTGGTCAGTCAGTAGGCTTTTGTGCTGAAACTTTAAAGATACAGCATCAAAAACATCCTATTATCCACTCAGTGTGCACAGCAGTGCTGAAGCAAAGGAAAGTAGAAGGAGATATTTGCTTTTTTCACATTGAAGTATTGCAAAGGGTTCAAAATAGACACCAAATCTTCAATCTGTAATCTACACTGCTGAATTTTCTTTCACTTTCACTCTTGCCTTTCATTAGCTGTTTATAATATATGGCAAAATATCATTATGCACATTGGAGCTACTGTTCTGCAGAGACACAGAGATGATTTTCTCAGTCAGAATTTGCAACACGCTCCCAAAAACTCAGCATCCTCGTTTAACTGACAGCAATCATACTTTCTTTCCCTTTTTGTGTTATACCTGCACACCAAATCAGCATGTTATGTGCTGTGCTTGATTTACTTATTTAGTCAAAGGTGCCAGAATATGGAGAGGGAGATAATCCACTGTGCTACAAAGTGGATTGTAAGGTTTAAAACATCCGTGCAATTGTTTTTTTTTTTTTTTTTNTTTTTTTTTTTTTTTTTGACATAAAGACATCAGACGCAGATAATCTTCATGCCAAAGTTTATTCTCTAATGCATATGCTTTGTGCATTTGCATATAGGCAGTCTTATTGCCAAGACCACAAAGTGCTAGTAGCAGAAATGGGAATGCCAGCTCATATTACTGGATCACAAATATATTTAATAAGCCTCCAAATTAATACTGTGTGTGAGAGGGAGTGGCGGCCATATGTAGTGTTTAATAAGTTTTNTTTTTTTTTTTTTTTTTTTCCTCTTCCCAGCATCCTTTCAGTAAAAGTATTGTGGCTGTTACTCATTAAGCCAACTTCGTAAGAGGAGTGTGAAGTTGTTTTCCCCATTCTTTGCATAATTGGCCAATTCAATTAATGGGCAACTTCCTTTTTACAAACTAGACTGTGAGCAATCCATGATCATAATACAGTCCACACAGGCAAAAAGGCAGACATGAGATCTGTGAGGAGTTTAAGGGGAGGGAAAGGAGGAGACTGCAGTATAGCTGTTTGAGCAATAAGATATAATCATTGTCATGTGATTACAAGGGAGATATGAGCCTCAAAGAGCCGTAATATGCCAGATTATTCTGTGTCTGACTCAAATTAAGCCCCGCTTATGTCAACTATTTCTCTGCTTTAAGGGTATATATCTAGCCTAAGCTTCAATGAGTCCTTTTCTCAGATGGTAAAACACAGTAATTCTTACCTTCCACCCTAACAATCTTTCTGCATTTAACTTGAGACACCACGCAGACCCTTTAGGGAGAAAAGTGATCCTCTCGTCTTGCCGTGCCTTGTCTGTCTCCACTGTCACTGAGCAAATGCATCCTTTGAGCTTCCCCATTTTCTTCCCTTTACAGAGAATAAAACTTTTTTTTTTTTTTTTTTTTTTTGTCCTATCTGTTTTCACCTTGCTTCAGCTCGGTATTAGGTCAGCCTTTACAGAGTTCACTCTGCTGGTGTCAGGCTAATGCTGCAGCCACTGCATTAATTCTCTCAGTTTTTTGGAAGCAGAGGAGAGAATCAGGAAGAATTAAGACAGGCGCCCTTGCCCTCCTGTTGTGGAGTGGATTAATAGGAAAAACTGCCAGCTCAACATCTGCAAACGGGCCGATGCCGTAGAGAGCATCGCCGAGAAACTAAACGAAATAGAAGCATTTGTGAAAATTAACCATTCTGTGATTTACGCTTCCTCCGCTTGATCTTCTCACTCACTCAGCCATCATGACTTTGGTTTTATGGAATTTGCTGCATTATGGGTGGGCCATTTTTGTGTGTGCATACTCAATGTCAAGTGAAAAATGATGACAGACACATTTAAATAAATAAAGCAGAAATATGCAAGCTTTGTCTTCTTGAAGGGCAATTTTGAAAGCAAATTGTGTCACAAATATGTCACATGGGAGTGGTGGGGAAAAAAAAAAAAAAATCTGGAGAGACAGGATGGCCATTTGATAGGACCACTCTTCAATCAACAGGTTTGGCTGCTGTATTATTTGCAGCTCTACTGCCCTCTTGAGGAATATGAATGTCATTACAGCTTATCTGCTCTGCAGTGTACAGAACTGTATGACAGTCCAAGGACATTTGAAGAGGAGCTGAAGAACAGCTCCACACTGTAAAAACAAAAAGACGTCACAGTTTTATTTCAGTTTTCATTCCATCCCTCATTCATCCTTTTATTCAGGCTTCAGACAAGGCCAAGCGTAGATGGTTCTGGGGAATTTTTATTTGTCACGTGCAGCCATACAAGTATAAAAACAGTGAAATGCTTTTTCTGGTATAGGTTTCCAGACGGTGCTTCTTGTATAAAAAATATAATAAAATAAAACAAAATAAAAATAAGGATAAGGCAACAAGAGCAAAATTAAGAATTAAAAATATATACATAATATAAGATGAACACCACAATATATATATATTTTTAAGTGTATGCAGTATGTGTGTGTGGGTTAGTGATGACTAGCACACGTCAGTTGTTGTATGTGAATGCTTGTGCTTCATCAAGTACATGTTTGCTCTGTAAAAAGCTTTGATATCTGACCTTTTGGAGAAAATAATTTATGCCAAATGTCTGGTACAAACCAGATATTTATGTTGTTTTTTTTTTTTTTTTTTTTNTTTTTTTTTTTTTTTTTTTTATAGAGAACAATTCAGTTAATATTTATTATCCATACAGCTCACTCTGCAGCTTTAGGATGCCTGTAACCACAGACTCATTTTGGTACATCTAGAAAACATTTCTATCTTAACGCTGACAGAACATGTGCAATGCAACCTTGGAGACCTATTGAATACTGCTCGAAAATTAAAATGAAAACTGTAGCTGTTATCCACATCCTTTTGGGGAAACTGACACCTGAAACTCTATCTGATGTGTTAGAAAGACACATCTTCCAGTGCACTCAGACACATCATCAGCGTTTCAGATGCTTTGACATTTGACACCCGAGGTCGATCAGGCCCCAACTCGTGTCTGAGTGGCACGGTGACACCACTCATATCTTTTGATCCACAGCCAGCTTGAGTCTCTCTCAGCTGCCACAGAGATGTTAGCTTTGCTTTTCTTGGTTCCTGTGACGCCCATATTCCTGCTGACTTTGCAGAAGGACTGACAACCAATCACTGGCTATACCTTCTGCCCTCCACTGACACACATCAACTTGTGCAATATTGAAAACATATTCAGTACTGACCCAAAATGGAGGCTCCAACTTCTTGTAGTTGCCATCTATATTCTTTTTGTGAAACTGACACCTGAATCTTTTTCCCACATAAATTAAGCCAGTCCTTTTTTTTTTTTTTTTGTACTATTTCACTCAGTTATGCTACTAAGTTAAACGATAGCAGCAATTTTGCATGTTTAAGCCCGATAAATATGATCCGCATACATGCTGACAATTTATACAACATAAAATTGTTTTAGTTTTTCTGTTATTTTGCCAAATTCCCTAATCTTTCAAAAGAAAATGCTCAGGTGATATACCCACCTTAAATTAAATGTTTTGCCCAACACAGAATGTAGAAGGGGCGGTTGTTTTCAATTTCTCAGTAAAAGCTGTCTTCTCCTGGGATGTGGTCTGGCAGAGGCATATATTTGTCTTACGTGCAGCTCCTTGTTTGACCAGTTAAATAAAGTTACACAAAAAATGAAATAGACATCTTGTTCACTGTGATAGATTACCTACTGTATGTCAAGCATGTTTCAAGTCTCTACATTGATTTTAACAGCGTACTGGAATAAACTGAAACCAATGACAGTCTAGAAGACAGGAAAAACAAAATCTAATTTTACCACTAATGCAGTATATTTTGGGAAATGTTTTCAGTCACGTAACATACATGCAAATATATTTAGCTCAAACATGCAATATCGCCGGTATTGTCCTTTAACATTTGAAATAACTTTGTGCTGATTTAGCCTGACAGTTAGCCTGCAGAGAATGTAATTTTAAAGGGAACATGTTGTAAACACCTACAAATTTGGTTTTGTTTCTCCACTGATTCCAACATAGGAAGGATTTTGTCAAAAGTTTAGCTTGAACCTCTATATGCAACACGTGGGGATAGTGGTGAAGTTTTTTCTTACAACAGATGTGTGAAATCCATGGTCCCCAGGACTATTATAATCTATAGATTGTCCTGGATCACCTCCAGAACTCCTTGTCATCTCCAGAGCTCACTTTGGCATCAACAGCCATAGACTAAAATGGCTCCATCATTGACTGCTTTTGGGATTTCAAGGTTACAGAGAAGGGACGAGGTATTGGCATGTGGTTCAGCTATCAAGGTATACTACAGGGTTCAATTAAATATAATACCATAAATCCACCTCTGAGTACAGTCCTGTGTGTGCTAATGCTAACAGAGCTAATCCACATTGCTGCACTCATGTCCAGCCTGCTGAAACTGGCAAGGCAACGCTGCTTTGAATATAATACATTAACAATACAGAATCCCATTCATCTGCCTGTAATGAAATGTGACACGGATTAGATGTGGTGTTTGCAGCAGATGATGGTGATAGACAGCAAAGGAAATGCACATTGGTTTTAAACTATAACACAGTGCACACCGCAGTGTGTTATATTTGGAGCTGTCAGGGTGTGGCTCATTGCAAACAGAGTGCTTGATGGATGCAACCACAGATGCAACTGCTGGCTTTGCTGTTGTAGTTCACATGTACAAGTTAAAGGACCATTCTGGTGATTTGCAGTTTTGTATTGTTTTTCAATCCAAATCACAACCTTTCAAACATAATCAAAAAAAAAAAAAAAAANAAAAAAAAAAAAAAAGAAAAAAAAAGAAAATGTTCCCTTTACTCCCACTCAACCAAACACTGAGGGAATCCCATGACCCAGTATAGCTTTCACACAAAAAGTAAATAAACACAACAGTATAAATAAAATAGGTACTCAGTAAGTTACATTCCACCATAAATTCCTTACACATTCATAAATAACAACTATATGCTTTACTTCTGCAAATATTTTTATACATAATTGTCCATCCTGAAAGACATTTTTTTTCATTTACAGCAACCTTTCCTAACTCAGTAATCCATTCATTAAAGGGAGGAGTGATTTCATATTTTTTAAGCCTAATAAATACCACCGCCATACACATTGCATTACTGCCAACCATCTTCTCCAACATTAAAATGGTATTTTAGTTTTCTTGTTATTTTGCCAGATCCCTTAATCTTTCAAAATCAAATGTTCAGGTGATACACCCACCTTAATATTTAATGTTTCACCGCTAACACGTATGTCCAGATGTGGAAGGGATGGTCATTTTTAATGGCTCGGTAAATGCCATCTTCTCCTGGGAAAATATATGCCCTGGCAGAGGCATACATGGTCTTTCCATGTTTGACCAGTTAAATAAACTGACTTTGACAAACAAAAAAAAAAAAAAAAAANAAAAAAAAAAAAAAAAAACACTTAATCAACATAGTATTTGCTGTGATGAATTACTTATCTCAAGCACTTTGATTTTAATAGTGTACTGGAATTATCTGAAACCAATGGCAGCATGGAAGACAAGAAAACAAAATCAAATTTCAAATTTTACTGCTAATGTAGTATATTTTGGGAAATATTTTTCGGTCACAAAACATGTATGCAATTTGTATCAGTAACTGTAGTGTACTGTACTGTGTACTGTAATCAGTAAAATGAGAGTGAAAGTCTTGGGGTGACACACCAAAATCCAATACAGTCAATTTAGCAATTGTAATTGTTTCCTATGCTTCTTTTATAGTGTCGTTAGAAATGAAGGACATTTTCTAAAAATTCACTATTCAAATATAGATATTCATGATACTACTGCAAAAAAAAAAACAAAGAAAAAAAAACAAAGAAAAAAAAAACATTTTATTCTAATATTCAGCCCTCAGGATGTTTTTCTTCAAACAAGAAAAAAACAAAATCTACAAATGATGATGTAATTACATTTGTTTTAGCACTGACGATGAAATCAGTGTCCATATCTCTACACAAACAGGATAAAGCAGATTACCACACTAGCATCAAGAAAAGGACACTTGTTTGTAGATAATTATTGAAACAACCCAATTTTCTTGCACATATTCAATAATATCACACCTTTTACGGTTATTTTCTATTGTTTCAAGAAAAAAAAATGCTTTGGTAAACAACAGAGACAGAGAATCTCAGTAGATTCACATTTCAGTGAACAGGTTCCTTTCCTGGAAGTTTTGGATCAAAAATGTGACTGAAATGTAATTCATTCTGTATAATCTGTCACTGCACTAATCCTGCCTCTGTTTGGCTGAATTTCCAATTGGCAGGGGTCAGCATAATACCCTAGACCTTGTGTGGAATTATTATTTGAAAAAAACCCTCCCTCAGCTCCAAACTGTTGTGAATCAAATCATACAACAGAAATCAAACATCGTCTCCCTTGACTACAGCGGCTTGGTGAAAATGCCTGCAATCTTCCCCACATTGTCCTCCTCATGCCTCTTCCTGCAACTTTCAACATGAGATATATCTATATATATATATATATAATATATTGTAGTTTTGTATTACTCTAACAGGTGGACCAGCGCCACTTCTGCCACAAAGATGCTCTCCCATGATCTCTGAGGTTTTGTAGCTTAGCAACAGCATCAGTAAGTGGTGGAGGGAGGAGGGAGAGAGGGTTAATGGACCAGCGTGGAGGGTCTGTCTCCCACGTGCCTCCCAGTGTTATTGTCTCTCTAATTTGACACAGTTTAATTGTGTGGCTCTGTCTTTAATGACATGTGCATCATTCTGTCAGCGGGCAAATACAAATATGAGGATGGCCTTTCGCGCGCCGAATTTGTTCTGGCAATTTGTTCTCAGAGAAGAGGGCTTCAGCTGAGCAATCAGAAGAGAAAGGTTTGTGTACAGCAGAGGTGCAACCTGTAATTTCCTCACAGCCTGTTTAAATTTAGCCTAGATCTGATTTTTCATTGCCACTGGTGTTAAATAGCATGTCGTCAAAGGGACTGGAGTGCACACGGATTTGTATTTTTACCAAATATTTACTGCTATTTTCAGAGGACACACACTGAGTTGCCTTAGGCGCCACCTAGATGCAGACCACCGATTCTGTCACAGGAAATGTCCCAGTCACACTGCCAGTTCTGTTACAGCCTCGTTATCACGTTTCACCTTCTCGTTTCAGCCTTGACAAGAGCTAATTATGGCAAATTACTGCATGAGGAAGAAGCACTTTGTCAAAACGACTTCTGTTATGTGGCATCTGGGTGGTGAGGGAGGAAAGCAGCCACAGTAACGATGAACAAACATGCAACTGTTACAGCCACCATTTTCTCCCAGTGTTTAATCCAGCGGCTAGCATGACCTGAGAACACGTTTAAGCATTGTACTCAACCAGACATGAATTATTTAATATCAAACAATATACTTTCTTCTTTGTAGTACTAGAAATAATCCGTGATGTGATAAGCTCTTAAAGGACCATACCCTGGTGATTTTGCATGTTTGAGCCAATAAATGCAACTCGCATAAACGTTACATTGCCACCAAACATTTTCCAAACCATAAAATTTTTATTTTGTTATTTTAATTTTCATGTTAATTTGCCAGATCACCTGATCTTTAAAAATCAAATGTTCAGGTTATACACCCACCTTAAATGTTTCGCCTGCTAACACTTGTACATGATTGTAGAAGGTACAGTCATCTTCATTGCTCAGTAAAAACCGTCTTCTCCTGGGACTATATTCCCTGGTGGAGTCATTTTCTTCCATTTAGTGCCATGTTGGACAATTTAAATTAAGTAACTTCAACAATAAAAGAAAATAAAGATGATTTGTTTGCTGTGATACATTACTTATCTCAAGAACATTTTAAATCTCTACAAGTTGATTTTTATTGTGTTATGGAATAAATTGTAACCATTAGCAATCTGGAATGGAGGAAAAACATGTCTAATATTTAACCCCACAGTACTATATTTTGAAAAGTGGCTAGAAGTCACATCTTCCAGTTGTTGTTTTATTGGATTCAAACATGCAAACTCACCACTATGGTCCTTCAATGACTACTAGAAGTCTTGTAGCCACAACTTTCCCTTGTGGCATAACTGAGGAAGTGCATTGCAAATAATTCACTAAAACTAATATATATATATATATATATATATATATATATATAAAACAATACTTATATGACCAGCATGTATTTGTAGGTGTCCCACTAACCCACCACCACCGCAGAGAGCAGCTACATTTCCCTGTAGAGGTACTTTACATCCAGCTGGGTGCTCAGTTTGCTGTGCTCACATTTGATTAGTCAGCAGCAAACTGTGTCCCTGAGGCTAAAGTAACTATTTCTACAATTTAGTAAGATGAAAACAAAGACAGGTGACTCCACATGCTGCACACAGTTTAGCTAGCAGCGACTGGAAGTGGGGTAAACATTTCACAATGACTACATTGGTAAGAAACTTGGAGGAAAAACCACCGAAAAAAACAAAAAACAACATATTTCCTGCTGCTTTGTTATTGTCTTACCACAGTATGATTAAAAATGGTAATTATTAGTTTCCCGGTTTGATTTTGTTTTTTCATCAGATGTTGTCTCTTTGTCAGCAGGATATCAAAAAGTAGCAAATTGATTTTAATTAAATTTTGTAGATAGGTGAGATTTGGGTTAAGGAAGAGTTGACTGGATCTTGAGACAGATCCATATCTGCATTCAGATCCAGGATTTTTTTTTTTTTTTTTTTTAACTTTCTTTGACATTGCTATCTATGTATAAAGACAGTTTCTGTGTCTGTCTGTGGCACCAATATCTCTAGATGAAGATGTATGAAGTTGAAATTCAGCAGGTTCATTGTTCAGGACCAAAGGACATGCAGTGTGCATGTGAAGTTGTTTGGATGAGCGGTTCTCAAATTGAGCTGTGCTGGTAAAAAGTAGTCCGCGTGGCAGGATACGCTCCGCTCCAGTGCCACAGTCTAATCCCGTACAGCAAACAAAGCTAGCTAACGAAGATGTGCAGAACAAAATTATGGCAGGCTGTGGTGCACACCATAAAGTCTGGCCCGATCTGAACATGTTCTGGGTACAGTGGCAGGATACACTCCGGGTGCGGCAGCATGTGCTCTGCTCCACAGGCACGTACGGCAGGCTGCAGTGCAGGCACATGTTTTCAGTTGGCACTGCACGAGTACAATAAATATCAGTGATAGATCTCTTTTACACATCTGATTTCAAAGTAAGGATAGCAAAAGTCTGGCTTTACATTTGAAAAAAAAAAAAAGTGAAATCAGAGGATTTGTGGCTTCTTGGTGATTTCTCCCTGAGTGCGTTCTAATTTTTTGGAATGTAATGGAATTCCAAAATTGTTCAAATTAATTTTGATGTTCCATAAAACTAGTTTAGAGCATGATATATGAAGCCGGGAGAAACCACCACTCCAAATAACATCTGGGATCTTCCATCCATCCATCCATTTTTTATACCCATTTGTCCTGTTAAGGGTCACTGGAGGGCTGGAGCCTATCCCAGCAGTCATTGGGTGAGAGGCAGAGTTCACCCTGGACAGATCACCAGTCTATCTCAGGGCTGAAACATAGAGACAGACAAACTCATTCACACCTACGGCAATTTAGAGTTTCCAGTCCACCTGACCTGCATGTCTTGGAGGTGGGAGGAAGCTGGAGCACCCGGAGGAAACCCACGCAGACATGGGGAGAACATGCAAACTCCACACAGAGTTCAGATTCGAACCCGGGACCTTCTTGCTTTGAGGTGACAGTGCTAACCACTGAGCCACCATGCTGCCCTCATCTGGGATCTTTAATCTCAAAAATATATATATTGTTATAGAAATGTCTTTTTCATATTAATGTCTACAAAAAATGAAATATATTGACAAATAAAGCAAAAAACTGATTCTGGTGCGGCTTGAACTTCAACTATACAATAAATGTATAGCAATGTAGAAACATACAGTAATATACGGTTACTAAAGTACGCTAACATACGGCAGTGGCCTCTGATGCTAGCTTAATAAGATCCTTTGGGGCAAACAGAAAAAGTTTCCATCACCACCAGCAGATGTAAACCTAACACACACGTTAATGCATGGATTCCTAAGGATACAGCAGACAGCAATGAACTAATATCTTACAGTCTTTATGCAATTATCCATATATAAAACATATGATTATTCATTTCTCCTCATCATAGTATCAATAAGGTCCATTTTCTCAGAGGAAAACTCACTAAATTTCCCGTTCTTGCACTTCCCATTAAAATTTCACCATCTAGTGTCCAAAACAGGTATAAGCAGCAACCTCAGACTACAATAGGAAACCTTGTATTTTATAGGGGTTTCCTTATAAATAGGATGTTTTTACCACCTGGCTACATATAACAACACTTTGGTAAGTAACTACAACAAACAAGACAATAAGTATTGCTGATTAACTGAAACTGAATTGAAAAGATCAAATCAGAATCAAAAGGACACATAAGATACAAATATGCAGTATCTGTCTATTAATGAGAATTCCCCATTGCTGCACTACGCAGTCACATCTCATGTTGTGCATAATGCCATTTAATATAATATTGACAACATGTCGTACAATTACATTCAGCTTCACCTCGTCCTCCCAATGCAGCACAAATTTAGCCACTGAGCCAGAACCTGGCCTTCGATCCCATTTGGAAAGCAGCGTCGTGCTTCTCGAATTTATTCTGGAAAAATCTTTAAAGCTGCGATAAGCTGCGAGATCAGCGACAGATTAATCGAAGGCAACAGTATGCTCTGTAGCAGCATCTGTGAACATGGGTAGAAATGCAGCTGAAGAAGTGTAAAAGCAATGCTAGAATGCTCACACAAACATACTAATCCATTCCAGTGTTCACACCAACTGTAAAACATATATTGAGTGTAAGATTGTTTGTGGGCCTGGTGGCTTGTAATGTAACATCAAAGGCGTCAGAGTTCTGCTGTAAATCCACAGCCAGACTTATTTGTACCTCCAGCAGCAGACCTGGATAATACTGGAATATTGTCTTTGAGCTGAGCGATGCTTGGAGCAGTGAATGCACCATTTCCATGTATTAGGTTGAGTAGCCTTTGCTTAAAGCACACCCCTACTTTGAAATTATTTACTTTTTCAGAACACCTTTCTCTCTTTTTTAAATTCGTCATCCTCTTCAGTGCCATCATATGTTGTGGAAAACATGAGTGTGAGGAAAAAGGCTGAAATTGTGAAAAGCAAGATGCATTAAGCTGTGTATCCTCTCTCTATGGGTTTCTGAAGCGATCCATCCTGATGATTTTTGACAGAAGTAAGCAAGGATCTCCAGTTTGAGGCATTCGGTACTCTGGACAAGCATTTAGCTAAAGCAGTCAGAATCGAGAGTACATTCAGTTTGACTTGTGAACAAAAGCGTCCTAAACCCTCCTCTGTGTTCTTCATTGTTTGTGTCCTGAAACAGACACTTTAAACCACTTAGATTATGTCATAATCTGTCAAGTATGTGTGTGTGTGTGTGTCATCCCACACTGAAACATTCACTTGCAATTTTTCCTACAAATGACACAGAAGAAAATAAACATTTTCGCTGCATTAACTTACACTCACCAGAGTTTGCATTCTCACCAGGTGAAAAAACATTTGGCGCTGCAACACACCTGTCAAATAGCTGTTAGAGAGTAGTGCTTTGAAACAAGCAAAAATAAATACATACATAAATAAATAGCAATTTGGCTGAAATGGCTTGAAAAACAGTTCAATGTAAAAGACATAGGGCTGGATTCATAAAGCTTAGAGCAAGATTTAGTATGTCAGTAAGGGCAAATATCACACAACCATGTTACCTGGTTGTGTGATGACTTTAACTTTAACTCTGATTTTTTTTTTTTTTTTTTTNTTTTTTTTTTTTTTTTTTTCTTTTTTCATGAATGCTGCCCTCAGGGTCTAATTTTTCTGCCAGAGTTGCTCTAAGAGCTTTTAAATGTTCTTTTGTTGCTTTGTCTTTGTTGTTTATTTTTCTTTTTCCTGATTTTATTTTTCTAACTGTCTTATGAATTAGTCGGTGACATGTATGTTTCTGGTGAACTGCCCTGTATAAGCCTCCTGTTTTTTTTTTTTTTTTTTTTTTTTTTTTTTTTTTTTTTNTTTTTTTTTTTTTGTTTTGTTTTGTTTTGTTTTTTTGGCAATTCACCTTCACATTTCTATTCTTTTTTATGCTTTATGCATTCTTGTAGTTTTTATGTTATGTGTGAAAATAAAAATAAAGTAAATAAAGTAAAGTAAAAACCTCATTTGTGAACACCTGTCACCAACATCTTTTAGTGTTTACCTTCAAAGAGGCATTACTACGGTACTTCCTTACATGTCGGTGAAGCTAATGAGGGCCTTCATAAGCATCAAAACACAGAGAAAGGCCACAGTTAGAGCTCAGTCATGCAAAAATATCCAAATCTTATGAGATTGGGCTTTGTCTATGTGTTCATTAGTGGTGTTTTATGGCTTAAATTACATATGTAGGATCAGTGCTTTATAATATCCTGAGGTCCAAGTGGTGAGGGATCTTTTGCATGCAGTTGTTTTGCCATAAAATGTATGTAACACACCTCTGTGCTTGAAATAGGCCCCTGTGAGACATGGTTTACTGTGGCCATGGTGTTTGGCACCATGGACAGCGTGCTGTTAGTGCTGTTAGTTAAGCTTCTTTATCAATCATAACATCATGTCAACCCAGTTAAGTCCAACCCCATCTCTTTCTTCACCTTTTTTCCCTTCTTTAAAAAAATCTATTTAGTTACTTATTTTTTGTCAGCAGCCCTTGTTCAGAACACCTTCCAGCAGCCATGACTGCATTTGCAGAAATGGTAAAGAGTGCCAACAAAAAGCACAAGAGGTGTTTTTCAGTCATTTTGATAGAACCACATGTATACAGAAATGCATGTCCTCAAATGGCTGCCACAGGGCTGTTCTGAACTGACTGCCGTGCAGGTGATAAAAGATTGTGGAGAGCACAGCAAGTTTTGCCAGAGGCATCAAGACGAATGCTCTTTTTTTTTTTTTTTAACNTTTTTTTTTTTTTTTAAACCATTTCCATCACGTCTTTTTCCTCTGCTCAGTGGTGCGGCAAAAACATTTATATCCATTCGAATAACTCTGAGCCTTTTAAAGAGAAAAGGGAACTTTTGGATGCAGCCCCGTGGCTGAGCTAAAGGGGATGAAGTTGGATTGGAGATGGATATTCAGCGAATGCTCGGATTACTCTTGCTCGACTTTGTGTCTGGTCAGAGTTCAGCGCCTTGGGAAAATTCTTCACACGATGTCTCGTGTTTGTACTGCCGGCTATGTGTTGCATTGAAAATTGTTGAGAGATTTGACGAGTGAAATGAAAATAGATTATCTCGAGAATGAAATATTACCTTGCACAGTGGTGGACTGAATCTGATTCAAAAGCTTCATCAAGCATTTGGGAAAAAAAAAAACAGACATTCAACAAACACGGACCCTGCTCTGCGGGAGCCTTTCTTTCTGTCAGTGATTACAGAGCTGTGACTGGCATAATAAACACACGCACACAAACACGCACACACACACCTATAAGACGTTCCACTGTATCATTCCAGGAAATGATACTCATGCTTGTTCCCATATGTTTTATTGAAAATAAACATGGCGGGTATAGAGCATACTGTACGGTTGATGCCCACTGGTTAAAAAAAACATGTTTTTGCAATTCAGCCCAAAGCCTCCATCATCTTTAACCTTTTGTCTTCTTATCCTGCACATACTCATGCTTCAAAGAGTCTGTTTATTAAGATACTAACCCACTACTTCCTCCAGGGAATGGTTTTGTAAGCCGTGAGTTGATGAAAGTTTTTTGTTTTTGTCTTCTCTCGCCCAACTAAAAGATGTTTAAAGTGTGTGCAAAAGACCGTGCGCAGCCATTCTTTTATTCATATTGTACATAGAGGATGGATGCTTGAGGGTGGATTAGACAGCAGTACTCTCCAGCATATAATATTGCAAAATAAATGCTGTTTTAGTTATAATGCAAAGCAGAGATCCAAGAATCCCTTTTACATAAAAAAATAAAATAAAATAAATAAATCATGATCTTGACAGTCGGTTATAATCTGTAGACTGTTTTTGCCTGTCAGGCAGTCTGATCGGCTTTGATTAAGATAAGATAACCTTTATTGTCCCAAAGGGAAATTTGTCTTGGACCAAGAGAACACACAGAGCTGCTTATGTCAGTAATAACAAACAACAACACAACATCTCAAAAAAGAAATCACAGACATACATCTGAGTACAAAAAAAAAAAAAAAAAAAAGATCATAGAAGGATAGCAAGATACATAAAATACATAAGTGCACAGTTAATAGCAGGCAGAAGAGATATTGCACGTGTGCCTGTTATAAAGTGCTATGATCATGGATATAATGAGATTAAAATAAATAATAAATGTAATAAAAACAAGATCTAAAAACTGGCAATAATTGAACTCTACATCCAAAAGAGACAATCACATGTTGTTGCAAACAGAGAAGCAGCCAAAGCAAAAGACATTTCTTGTAGAGCAGCAGCCCCATCTTCTGTCTCTGCCTGGCAAAGACAAAAAAGTATTTATCATCATCAGCCAAACACACAGAGAACTGTCTGGAAACAAAGCAGGAATAATAGCTCCTATTTTGATGTCGGTTTGGTTTGCATATGCCATGAATCAAAGACTGATCAATCCCGTATCATTTCATCCTGGCTTTCTGTCATGATTGTGTGTGGTGTTTGCATGGACGGAGAAAAGCCAGCCAGATGCAGAACATGCCATGCTTAATTAGGTGCATTCATAGTTTGCGTTGCGGGCAATTCCACGTTAATAATTTTAATGACCGCCTGCCTGCCGCACGATGACTTGATGACAATGATTGACTTGAAACGCAACATGAAACCCAGAGTTTATAACAAAATATTAAAGTCTGAGGGTTGATTGTAACGAGTACTGACACATTCTCCGACCTTTTCGTGTATAAACAGCTACATTAGCGAAGCCATTTAGAAAGTCTCTTCTGCTTTGACTTTGGTCTCTGAGGTACAACAGAAAGTTTCTAATGCCACCAGAAACTTTGGAAAGAAAAGACATTTTTTTTTGTTTATGTCACTTCAGAGGCTCTGTAGTATTGAATCCTAAAAAGCTTACATAATGTCTGCCAGTGTTTCTTTGAAGCGCCTTTCCAGAACTTTCTCATTTCAATATGGTCAAATGAGGCAGGAAATTCTTCCATAAATGATTTACTCTGTGAATACCGTAAGTGAATGTTTTTAATCTTTTGACAAAATGAAATGTAGCTGCACTCTAAATGATTCTACTGGGCATTTATTGCATTGTGTGTGATGTACTGAATACAAACAGGACTCCCATCTCATTCCGTTTGGTAAATTAACTGCCTCTTCATGTGAGGAGCCAAAGCTTGATCTGCTGGAGAATGTATGGCTTATGGTTATGGAGATTTGTAGTGATTTGATATTATAGGAGGAATGAGAAAGTGTGCAACACTTGAAACTCCCATCATGCACCGTCATTGTTTTTCAGCTCCTTTTGCCTCCTGGAAACTTTGTGGTAACAGCGATCTGAGTTCTTGGCATGTCTCAATGTGTGAGATGGATAAATATAAGAATATAGTCATAATCTGTGTCAGACTGTATAATATCATGTGTGGTGCGTGTCAAATTGTGTGATGAAAGCCTGATGAATTGTAATGCCACTACAAGCAGGAAAATTTTATTTAAAAAATATATTTTGATAATAATAATAATAATAATAATAATAATAATAAATAAAATTGATTTATTATTATTTATTGCAGACATGACAATGTAACAAAGAAAACAACAACAAAAAACTACACAATTAAGTAAATGTCTGGAAACAAGTAGGAATAAGTATAACTTTTTAACCCGTAGCCGCTACATATAACTAATCTATTATTGTTTCCACTTGTTTCATTATATTTACAAGCATAAAGCTCAGATATCAGCAAAGATGTACCTATAAACAAATATAACATTTCCAAACAACCATTTATTCATATGCAATTTTACATTCTTTGCACATCTATGTACATCAGAATAAACAGCACATCCTAAAACAACCAAGAACACATTTACTAGTACAAAATAATTGTACAGGCAGAAATGCAGCATCAAATTTTCATCCATCTATGAGGGTTTACAGAAGTAGTAGCAATCAGATTGTGAGATTTTGGTCCTAAATTCACTGTCTTTGGTCTCAAGAGCACTAAATTGGCCATCAGTGGATGTGTCTTATACTGTGATTTATGACCATTGTTTTGCATTGATGATCATTTCATCACAATTCTCTCATGATCATTCATTTTTGTCTGTCCCATTGCCAAAGTTCAATGATGCAAGGACTGTTAGCAGCAGTTACGCCACAGGCCATTGAAAACATCGTCGAAGTCTTTGTTCTCTATTTTTCTCTGCGTATACACAAGCAACAACCCTCCACTAATGTATGATTAGCAGCCAATTGCATTTAGATTGGCTACTAATACAACATTTCAACTAATAAGATGACTGCTGCCAGTTCATCATGCAGTCTCTTAAAGACCCAGAGCATGGCCATGGTTGAATTTTGGTTAAACTTTGAGCTCAGCAGCAAAATGGAGAATGTGTGCTCAATGGTGTCAGCACTGCGAGGTTGAAAACCACCAATCATATCCATAGAAAAGAATGTGGTGTCAGTTACCGCTGTTCATATGCAAATGTTCTTTTTCAGTGACTGGCAGATTATAGATTAATAATAATAATAATAATAATAATAATAATAATAATAATAATAATAATAAAGTCTGTATTGTGAGGCTTTCTTTGCCTCATTGTCAGTTTGTGTGTGTGTGCGTGTGTGTGTGTGTGTGTGTGTTATTTGGACACTGATTCTGTAACTTATATAAATGTAATGACTCAGCTGGTGCGTACCGGTTTTTAAAAATAAATAATTAAAAATAAACATTTTGTTTAGTCTTTTTTTATACCATTTTAATTACTTTAAATCAGCATACATTTCTGAAATAGTGAGGCAAGACTGATGATATAAAATTAATCAGTTATTATTCATCTAAGTAACAGCAATGGAAGCCCAGCTTTCAGTCAGTCTTCATTGATGGTTTGCTCAAAAGATTAAAGGTTTAACAGAGACAGGTACCGGTCAAATCCACTTTAATTGAGATGGAGCTCTCAGTTTATCCAGCCTCTGCCAGGATTCGGCATCAGCTAATCAGACCCTGTGGATCCATCTCCTGCTTCATCCAGTTGGCTGTTAGCTCAGTGTAATAGGATTTTTTCTGCTCTTTCTCAAGCTCAAAGCCTCCGTTTCCTTCGCCTGTCCCTGTCTCCTATCTGACTACTTTTTTTCTTTTCTTTTTTTTTAAACAAGCTGCTGTGCAAAACAACCTTCTTCCCGCATCCTTTGCATGCTCCGTGGGGTATTATTTTACTCACCAGCTACACTGCTGAGACCTATGGATGCAGCAACATCAGTAGGCTTAGTTTTACAGTAGAATCCAATAGGGTGAACAACATGAGCAACCAGACCAGACAAGCCTGAAACATAACCCAATTATCTCAACCTCTTATCGGGATGGGACGTGAAGGTGAACGCACCTGGAAGGTTCATTATAGCTGCATTGTAGATAGTAACATATAGCTGATCGATGAAGTCACTTTGCAATGTCTAATGAATGTTTACAACAAACTTTAAAGGGCACGTGCATATTTTCATGTGCTAATTTTCATTTAGGTGTCTATTTTGAAACTTTACAGTGTTTTAATCTGCAAAAAAAAAAAAAAAAAAANAAAAAAAAAAAAAAAAAAGAAAAAAAAACACATTGATCTACTTCCATTTTCCCTTGCTGGAGCACTGTTGTACACATAGAGTGAAAACAGGCACTTTAAGTACTGTCTCTTTAAGGAAAATACTGGTGATATTGCATGTTTGAGTCCAATATACGTATATATGTATGCAGATTGTATATATTGGGATTAAACATGCAAAACCCAGCTGCCACATGGTGGATGCTGACTCAACATTTTCTTGCTAACATTTGTTGGTGTGCCTGATCACTTCCATTTAATATAGACCTTCAACATGTTATCAAAGTATAGACTGATCAAATACAAAGCTTTGAGGGCATTTCAGGACCGATGGTTTTCTCTTTACTGGATGCATTTTGAATTTTGGTATGAACCTCAAGTTTTGCAACTTTGGCAATTACCAGCTACAAATGAGGAAAGATAACAAAAAGCATAAAATGTCCCCTTTAATGTTCAGCTTAATTACAAGATAAGCAGTTAGTTATTATATGCTTCATCTCAGTAAGAAATGTATGAATACACTATTATTATAATTAATGTAATGATGGCCAAACCTAAAAAAAACAACACCCAGGCTGTAAAACACCCACATTTTCATCTAAGTTATAGATTTTCAGAGACAGTGATCATTACAGCCGCAGCTTTGGAAAGAGTGCTGATGTGCACTTGGAAATGACAGTAATCTTAATTGCTGGAAATAAAGAATTGATTAAAAGAATTGTTGTAACTTGTCTGAAAATAGCTATCTGTTTATTTTCCTGCAGATCCCTTATTGTTCCAGATAATTGTCATAACATCTTAGAGAGTGTTAGTTTTTGTATGGACGTCAGCAGCTAATTATCAAGTATATTCGGGTTGTTAAAGCCTAATTTAACAGCTTTCCACAGTACCAGCTACACTGCTGACATCTGTGGATGCAGCAACATCAGTAGGCTTAGTTTTAAAGTGGAGTAGATGCAAGACAAAGAAGTACAATCAGAATGGAGCCGATTTTTGTCCCTCGGAGAAAAACAACTAGAGACACATAAACCTAATTAACCTAATTTTTCTATATATGTGTCATCTACAGGAATCCTACCTGATCAGTGGCCCATTTTATAAAAGCATTGTAAGACTAAAATACAAGTCTATGGGTGACATTTGTCTTAGTCTTTGGATGCTTTTGGAAAATGGGCCAAATTGTGTTTAGAATGAATAAATATCACATTAAAAAAAACAAAACAAAAAAAATGCATAAGCACAGCCAAGTTAAATTAAGAATGTGGTTCCTGAAACTGAATCTTCAGGCGTGGTCAGCGATGCATATAAACATTCAGCAGCAAACTATAAATGTAGTGTGTCTGCAGCCCTCACCAAGCAGCTATGCAAAGAGAATTAAACTTGAATACAAATCTGGCCAGGAAGTATGCTGCCAGGATAAGAGCTTCATCTTAAAAATGGACTGTCAGATTATTTGTGGATGGGAAACAAGCCAGATGGCCTGAATGTTGTTTTTGAGGCTCGTTCACCCTAACAAGAACACAGCTTTGTTGTTGAGCCATTATTGGTCAAACCCCAGTAATCTTAGATTCCACAAAGGGAGACAAAAAAAATGGAGGTTTGCATCTCAGATCGGGTCGTCCTATTGATTGGTGAGAGGAGAGTTGCAGCTCAGATGGTTGTTTGGCATGTTTAGTTAAGAGAAAAAAAAAAATGTCCATGTTGTAATAGCTTAATATTGTTGTCAACTATGGCGTGGATGGTATCACACACACATACACACATGTTGGCAGATCAATACAAGTCACTGAGAATGCATCTATTGGGTCAATTCACTCTGAGACAAATATTCCTCTGATCAGAACAGAAGTGTTTCTAAACGAAAATAAACTTGAAATTGTAAAGATTGACGTGGGTTCACTCTAGATGTTTAGGCATACTTTTCTTTAAAATAATGATAAAAACTATTATTATTATTATTATTATTATTATTATTATTATTATTATTATATAAGAATAATTGGAAGTGTTAATATAGTTATATTTGTTCTCTTGTTTGGTCTCTATAGCTGCTATTGAGTGCTTTGGCAAGTTGAAGTAGTAAAGAAAATGTCTTCCTAAGTTTCTTTCTGCAATTATTTTTAATTTACCCTCCCCATTTAAAGGCAAAGGTTCATATTGAATATATGCAGCTTTAATTAATTCTTACTGTTGGAGAAATCAAGGATAGAGTTGCATGATCATACTGCAGCTACTAATTTCCTCCCCTCAGATTAGTTGTAAACACCCTAAAATTCAGCAGACTGCTGATAAATTAATATGGTTCAATGATAATTACAGAAATAAAATGTTGTAGTTCAAGCCACTATTAATTATCAAGCATTTTTCTTAATTGTGTATGAGTTTTGCTAGAGTAATGCCCTTTCATTTAGCACTAGTGGTGGCTACATAATGCTAATATTTGTGAAATCATGGTTTAATCTTTTACACATGAATGAAATTAAGAGAACTCTGTTTTTCACTAAATATACAATATATCACCTGCTGTTTCATCAGTTAATGAGAGGAAGTGCAGCAGGTTAGGATGGTTAGCTGATGGAGTGTTTACATGCTTGAATAAATTGGCTTACAATCATATCATCTCGGTCTGTTGCTCAGAGAAACACCAAAGTCATTTTTTTTTTTTTTTTTTTTTTTGCTGATGTTGATCTGATTATGGTGTTTACTTGGCATTTGAAAAAAAAAAATACTGCCTTAATCAGATTTTAATTTGAGTTAAGTTTTTGCACTTACATAATTTAAAATTAATGTTATTAATTCAGAATGCGCTTCTAGCTGCAGCTGCTGCCCTCATGAAGGAATTCTAAGCACATTTTGCAGCTTTTGACCTGCTTAAAGTTGACTTTGGTCATGTCATTATGGAGAAATGTGGTTATTGGTTATCTAAAGAGAATAAAGAAAAAGCTTTTTATCCAGGCGGTCTCACTGGAGTGAATCTGTAACCTTGATTTAGAAATAAGCCACACACGTTCCGATTTGTGTTCCAAAGGTTTTTAATCGGACATGGTCATATTATTAGCCAAACTCCCTTAGCGCAGGTCTACACTCTCAACCTGACATTCTGAGCATGATCCTCTGCCACCAAATGGCTTCCCCACCACACTGGCTCCAAGGCAGAACCCTCCCACCATAAATGGCCTCTCCTCCATCCCTGAAAGCACACATTCACTTCAAGTCCCATTCATTAGAGCAGATCATACCACCCTGTGAGTCAGCCAGTCCAGCTTCTGAAAGGCCAAGGGAGCCATCCTCAGTATCCCTGCCTTCGGTTATTAGAACAAGACCTCGCTCTGCAAGGAAGCAGAGGAAAAAAAAAAATGCTTCCTCACCTAATCTTCATCAGGATTCTTCTCTGCATCTCCCTCTTCTTCTGACAGTGTGACTATCCATGTGTGGTGTGACTGGTGGGTTAAAAACCTCTGAGTGCACCTTTAGGGGAGAAAGGAATTGGAATTAACTGCGATTCAGTATTATCAGCCTACATGCCATAGGTGGCTGCAAGTCTATCAGCCCTGAGGAAAACGACTTAATAACAGCCTCATTAAGAGCATAGTCCATTACTGATAAGGGTACCCCAGAGACACGCTAATTAAAAGAAAAGGGGATGAGGGGTNCATAGTCCATTACTGATAAGGGTACCCCAGAGACACGCTAATTAAAAGAAAAGGGGATGAGGGGTGGTGGTGGTGGTGGGGTGTCAGAGTGCGTGAATTGGACACAGTCAGTGAAACTTTAAGTTTTTATGGTGAAACAAAAGCCAGGCAAATCTGGCTTTCTCCTGTGTGACCGCCTCATGACCTCACCAGACTGCTTCAGGTATTTTTCTCCTGCCGCCCATATTAACACTTAAAAAAGGAGGTGACTTTGCACAGTGATCCTGCTAAATTAGATTTTTCTCTGTGTGTGTATGTGTATCTGTATCATAGGCATGTGGATAAGGTGTATTCATAACCAGTGCACAAACATTGTTGCCCACTTGGTGGCAGAAGAGTTCTATTGTAGCACACGTGTCTCCTTGTTCCTCCTTCACTCCTCAAGAAAAATCAAAAATAACTTGTGAACTAGGAAGACACAGGAAATAAGCTGCAGATGTCACGAGGATCACGTTGGTTCTCTTCTGGTTGTGATTGGCAAGTGCACTCCTTTGTTTCCAGCATGTCGAGGAATACAATGTCACGTTTCACATTAGGACTTCACGACAAGTTGTTCGAAAACTTTGAAGCCAACTTTGCACTTCTGCCTTGCATAACATTCTCATTTCAGGGTGAACTAAGAGGTCTTATTGTGAGAATAAACTCTTAAATTAATCCTTAAAGTGCTTTAAGTGTGGAGGTAATGACTGACATTAATAGCAAATGCATTCTCAACTTGAAAAACCATAAGAGTGCGGCAATGACACGCAGCAGGGTTAGAAGAATTCCTCCATCAGTAAAAGCCCAAAGTAATCAATGTCATACATTAAAAGCATTTTTATCATCCATCAGTTTTTAAAGAGCTGACAAAAAAAAAAAAAAANAAAAAAAAAAAAAACAACAAATAAATTATTTTGCAGAACGAACTGTCACCCATCAACATTTCACGTCTAGACCCCTCATGTCATATTTTTGAGGCTCTCCAAAGTTATTCTTTGATGTTTTGTGAAAAAAAAAAAAAAAAAAAAAAAAAANTTTTTTTTTTTTTTTTTTATGTTGAGAGATGCAATGTTTTTAAAATTACTTTCATCCTTGAAAATAGGAAGAATGAACGACTGTCAGGAAATATTGTGCACGCCGGCCCATGTGTATGTGGCATTCCTGCCTATTTGGAAACAAACATGCATGGCTAATAGAACGGTTGGGATGAAGCAGAAAATAAATTTCCTCCCCTATGCACTCCAGTTGTCTCTGGTTTCATCCTTATCCATTTCAGTGCTGCTGCTACTGCCTGTCATTGATAGTAAGGGCAAGGACTGTTCATACACAAACCATTTCTCTTCTGGGAAGAATTGATTTAATGACAACATCCAGTGGCCGCAATCGATGGGGCAGAGGGAAAGGTACATTATGAGGAAAGGAAGACAGATAATGGAGGATCACAGAGCCATTTCCATCATTCTAACTAGCATCCTTGAACAATCTCCTCCCCATCCTTCCAAATGTGCCCAGCAGAACAGACCAGCATCTGGACTCGCTTTACTGACTCTGTACGTGTGATTCTATTGTCTTCTTACCTTTGACCCACTCGTTCTCCCGACACCCTGCGGAGCCACATCTGGGATCACATTAGCATGCATTAGCGATCATGATCATTTCACTTTACAGCCCCACTGTTTTACTCCATGTGGCTAGTCAGTAACATCTCTAGCGGTGGCAGAGGATAGATACTAAGAGTCGCTTTTGTTTTTGCTTTATTTTACAATCAAGCGCCACACACACAAAATGCATTTTAAATGGAGTTCCAAACTTCCGAAGTGCAGAGTCTCTGTCTCTAAGCAACGCATTCACCCTAAGCACCTTTGATGAATTGTCTCATCAAACTGAGGAGGCTTAATTCTTCTTGCAGTGTAAGGATGCATTGTGGGTCCCACCCCAGCGTGACATTGTTTATGAGCTACAAAAAGCCTCAGTTCCTTCCACAATAATGAGTGTCAATCTGTAGGGCTTAGAGTTGTTTTTTTTTTTTTTACTTTTTTTCCACTTGTCCCAGTTATTATGATTTCTATTTTTACATCCTTTATGCTGTTGTATATTTGTTTATGCTCTACTGAATCATGATGGAAGTGCTCTGTTTTTACTGAAAGTCAAAGTGAATGTGTGTATGTGTGTGTGTGTGTGTATGTATGGTATGATGGAAAGCTGCACAATTGTGATGGAAATCTTTTGTGAGTCTTTTCAGAGAGTAAGCGACAAGTACCATATGGACCTTCTCTGCCACTCGATCTGCAGGATGTGGCATTTTGATTGGGTGAAAGCTAGGCGAAAATGTGTGAAAATGTCGATTCATCCCAATTAGCTTTTTTTTATCCTTACATTTTTTGTCTAAGGGACCTTTAGTTGGCTTACTAGAGTTATTTGTTGTTTCACAATTTTGTCAAGCTAATCTGAAAACACATTTATGTTTTTTTTTTCTTTTTTTTAAGTGGCTCGTCACTTTCTGACTATGAGCCAATCAAAAGGAAGCACAACAATGACTGTGTGCGCCAGATCAGTCACCTGATTGGATACTTTCTACACTCTTGTTAGCAAAGGCAGAAGCATCTAAATTTGTTTCCCACCTTACTGGATCATAAATTTAAAAATACTATTATGCTAGCAAACTAATAACTGTAATATATAATAATTATCATATATTGCAATGTGTAATAATTATAATAAATTGGATATGCAAATTAAATATGATGAGTCCTTTTTTTAAAAGGTGGGTCCTGAGAAGTTATTTAAAGTTTAACGCCATCATACTTTGGGCAGGTAGTCTAGGAGCCCTGACAGGACCACTAAGACCCGCATTAGGTCACCTGACGTCTTTATTTGAAGCTTACTGACAGTCAACAGAGTCTGAAGATCTGAGACTACAGTCCAACTCCTCAGGGGTTGAAAACTTGAGATGTAGCTCCAAACTGGGCCTTGACAGGTTTTCAAAATTATGAGTATAATCTTAAAATCTACCATAAAACTGACCACATAATGATGTAGGCGTGAATTAAATCCTGCCTTTCATCTCATTCTTTGTCTTTAATAATTGTTTGGCAAGTACATGCTGATGTGCTTGCAGTACTAATGAAAATGTGAAGAGTGACCTGAATATTTTGACCAGTACAAAAAAAAAAAAAATGTTGGCTTTGTTTTTCGTCTAAATTTAAGAGCCTTGAAGTCAGCAAGTAAGTTAACTTTGAACACTTTCTCGATTGAAGGAACAGCCTGAAAATTCCAGGCTATTACAGAATACCGCACAATACCTCCTATACCATAATTTAGGTGACAATGCTATAATTCATGGAACCACTCAGCAAGATTCCACTTTTCTTCCTCAGCTGAGAAGTCAGAGCTGTCATTTTCATCGGTCACGTCTTTTATAATAACTCCACAATGTGACTGTCTCTGTTTGATGAGCGAGTCCTGCTCAGACTTGCAGACTGCCTGCAGCTCTCCACCTGCGTGCTCATCTCTGCTTGAAAATGAATGACTTCCGGGTGGCGATCACTTGCGGCGTGTAATGGCCCTTAAGGGGTGCCATCACACTTTGCTCTCTCAGTGAGGCCATGAGGTATGAAGAGATAATCGAAGCAATGATACTGTTGACATTATGCATCTGTTTAGAAGGCAAGAGCGACTGCATCTCCATATATAATCAGCATTCTGGATATAATGGGGGGGGGCCATTATTATTTTTTAAATTTCTAAACAAAAATTGCTCTTTAAACACTGTTCATTATAAAAAGTTGTTATTATAACATTGTAGCTGTCTTTCTAATATTTAATTCAATTTGAGCGCTTGTCAGTACAATGCAAAATCCATTGGTGTTCAGACCCGAGTAGCTTCAACAATACTTCATTCCATGTCACATTACAGCTGAACTTGAGCTCTGTCTGGAACAAGCAGAGCAATATTTCAAACTTTTGAGATGTCCAGTTGGCTGGTTAAAAGCTCCTGTTGGCTGCTGCGGCTGTGTTCCCCTCCCTTTATTCCCCGAGCACTGAAGAGCCCAGGTGTTGGCAGGGAGCAGCTTGTGTGGCAGCAAAGTGATATTATGAAGAGATGACAGCCAGCTCACTTTGCAATTCAGCTGCACCGCGCAGCATTGTGGCCGGACTCTCCAGTGGGACAGGCGGATCCTTGGGTCTACACAGCTGGCATCAGCTCTTGCCAACTGCAGCAGCTCCCCATCACAGATGTTCATGCAGCCACCGCATTGGCAGCATTGAGCCCTTTGTGTTGACCTTATTCAGCACCACAACTAGCCATGAATGAGAAATGTAATGCTGCTGCCATCAGTGAACCTGTTAAAAAACACTCAGGGTTTGTGGGGAAATTAGCTGCTCAGTATGGGGTAAGTGATGACTAGAAATACACAAAAATTATTCATCATTCACTTTGGTACTCCATGCTGACATGTCAGTATAGATGAAGTGAAGTGGTAGTAGCCTTGGCAACTGGGATTCTCCAAAGTGAGGTGTTGAAATTTAGATTGAATGTTGTTGCTTTTTCTGCTAAACAGATACATATTCATTCATTGACTGGTAATTAATATCTCTGCATCTCTGCACAGTCTCCCATTAGCCACTACTTTCATTTAATAAGGAAATGGGGAAAGTAATGCTTGCTTAAAGCCATTTCATTTTCTACAACATTTGATGTAAATCTTACTATTCCCCACAGAAACTTACCATATGGCAACATATTTTAGATGAATCAGCATTAGCTTTAGAGCTGCAACAAGTCATTTTCTCACTTTCGAGCCAGTTCCTAATTGTCTAATATAACTCACTGCAACATGTGACCGAGTTTTGATGTTTTGCTCACTTGTGTTGCATATCAGATATGTGTTGTGAACATATTAACCATAAAAAAAGCAAAAGAAATCAGATATTCTCAGATTTATTTTGGATTTATGTGGAAATACATCAGATCTGCAGCACTCTTCTGCTTTGCCTGCATAATTGAAGCATCTGCAGTCATTGCCTTACATGCCAAAGCTGCAATGATTGCTCAAATCTAGTGGTTTTCAATATTAGTCCTTGTGTACCACAGCATTCCACATCTTCCATCTCCCCCTTCTCTACCCACACCTGATTAGCTACACCAGGTATGTGTAGCTAATCAAGATTTGAGAGGCATCAATGCTTGATCAAGTGAACTTGCCTAATTTAGCTAATCAAGTGTTTTCAGAGCTGCGAGAGATCAAAAATATGCAAGGTTGGAATACAGAAGGACCAGGATTGGGAATTTATTCAACTTTAATCCATCTTCTCCAACTTCATTGACCATACCGGTAATTGTACATGTTTGAGCTCAATATATACAACCTGCATATATGTTACCTTACTGATAAACAATTTCCAAAACATAAAACCATATTTTAATCTTCCTGTTATATTTTTTCAAATCCAGAATCAAGTGTTCAGGTGATAAACCCACCTTAAAATTCAACGTTTTGCCTTCTAACACTTCTGCACGATTATAGAAGTGACACTCATTTGAATTTCTAGTTGAAAGCCATCTTCTCCTGAGACTATATTCCCTGGTGGAGACATACATTGGCTTTTGTGCAGCTCTGTGTTGAATTGGTTAAATAAAGTTACTTGAAAAAAATAATAGTGTGTTGTGTAAGTGGATTATGTGTCTCCGGTGTGTTTCAAGTCTCTACAAGTTGATTTTATAGCATACTGGAATGAACTGAAACCACAGGCAGTCTGTAAAGTAGGAAAAATAATTCCAAAATTTACAGCTAAAGCAGTATATTTTGGGAAACGTTTGCCATTAATGTGACATGTATGTGGATTGTATATATGGGGTTCAAACATGCCTGTAAAATACAATTAAATTAATCAATTGTGGCATTTTGTTTACCTCCGTCTCTGAAACTAAAATCTTGTTTACGAATTCAGGTTGTTTCAGGTTTAATACCATGTAAACATGTATTGGATATAGCCAGCTTAAAATAAGAAGATGGAAAGAGGGTATCAAAAATTTGAATAGCGCGAGAAATAGGGAAATGTAGTGTAAATGTAATATTAGTATTAGTATGCTGTTTTATCTTGAAAAGTTGCCACCAGTAACATACACACACGTTTGTGTCTCTGTGTTCCAACTGGCAAAGTGATCGATCTTCCAAATGAGCAGCTGTTTGAATCAGTGCGACACCTCACAGGACAGATGTATATACTCTTCTAGCTGTACTCTATTATCTGATGCCAGTTTTTCTTACTATTCTATAATGTCTTCTGAATCACATCAATCTCTTGTCATATACCATTTGCATAAAATCATATATTTTAAATGGGTCACCTTCATGTTGGTCAGCTAAAGTGTGCAAACAGAGCTTAGTTCTTTTGAACAGCAGAGGGCTTTTGTGCTGCTGGGGAACATACAGTAAATTTTCAGTCTCCACTGTATGTCACAATGAAATATGTTTTCACAGCAGGATGTCTGTGTTAATCACTTTATAATGAGAGGACATTCATTTAAAAAGTGTATCTTGTGATAGAGGCTAAGAATCTGCCATAAGTTAGAGTAAATACCTGTTGTTTTCTTATGATGGCGCGCTCGTTGTTTGCTTCAATTCTCCTTGTCTGCTGAAAGAAATAGGTACACACACACACTGTCTCGGCCCCACCAATATTCTTCTGCCATCCTTGGCGTCTCCAATCTCATATGCGCAGAGGCAGATGCAATTATTTTCACAGAGATAGAGGGAAATGTCATCAGGACTCTCCAAAAGCCTCCACATTCTGTCACCTTCTTTTTTCATTTCCATGATTCCCCTTTATCAATTAAGTCTGCTCTCAAGATTGTCTCCGGCAATTTCATTACAGTCAATTAGCCCGGAGAGAGAGAGAGCGAGACAAGGGGGGAGCTTTCCAAGTCAGTGAGGGAGCTGGAGATGAACACACGTCTCAGCCCCTGCATACAAAACAGCGGCTGGGGACGCTGGCCAAAAGACCCTCGGACTNACGTCTCAGCCCCTGCATACAAAACAGCGGCTGGGGACGCTGGCCAAAAGACCCTCGGACTAGCCTCTGCAGGGACTACACGGCAACACTGCAGGGGTTTAGTGCCTACATGTATCTATAATAAATAGAGCTTGTGATGGACATGTTGCTGACCACATACACATATCAGCACTGAAACACCCACCTCTGCTGGAGACATGAGAAACAACACAGCTCAGAGGAGGCTTCATAGAAAATGTACATCTTGTATGGAGCCTGGACTTTGTGATCTGTCAGCAATGTTGTATGCATCAAGGAACATTTATTTATTTTTTTTTCATTTCATCTTAATTATCTCCATCGAGGTAATTATGTTTCACTGGCATTTGTCTATTTGTCAGTGGAGTAAATCAAAAAGTAACACATGGATAAAATTCTGTAGGTTGGTGGGACTTGGCTCAAGGAAGAGTTGATCCAGATCAGGATACAGGTAGATACATAGGTACATATAGGAATTGCTATTTAGTCAAGTCAAGTTAAGTTTATTTGTATAGTCCAATATCACATAAATGGCTCAAAGGGCTGTACAATCCCACACATTAATGGTTCCAGACCCAGCCTAAGCTCTCTAAAAAGGCGAGGAAAAACTCCCTAAAAAGCCCTATCATGTAAGAAAAAAAAAAAAAAAAAAAATGGACGAAACCTTGGGAGAGGCAGTTCCTTCCTCAAATAACCAGGTGTGCAATAGGAGTCCTAGGTTAGGATGCAAACAAATTACAGACTTTAAAAACAATGAAACTTTAAATGAAGATATAAAATAGAAAATATGAAGAAAACCATTTAAATATAAAACCATGTAAATATAAGGAATAACACTGCACACAAAACAAACATCTTTTACATTGCAAAGTAGCACAATTGTTGACATTTTTGCCTATTTCTCAAACAAACAACAAGACACCAATGTTAATGGAAAAAAAATTCCAGCATGTGTATACTGGATCTCTTATCTCTCTCATCTGTGTCAATATGTTAAAATGCAAACATCCAAAGCAGAATTTAGGTTCTGTTTGCCAATTTAAGATGTCAGTGTCACATGAAGCGGTATAAAGATGGCTTTTAAATATGAAACAGCTCAAAGACACTGATCTTCTTTGGCTTTTACCTGGGCCACCCCTTACAACAGTGTGCTGTAGTGAGACAACAATGTGCTTAATAAGGAAAGCTTTACAAATTATCTTGTTATCAGTGCAATTATTTAGCCTGATGCTGTGTTGTAACTATGGTTTGTTACCCCTATTGTTTCTAATTTTTTCTTAGTTCTTTCATATTGTGACACATATGAAAGAAGTCACTTGTTGCTATACTCACCCCGCATAGTTTCAAGGACAACGTGAGTGATTCTGCTGCTTCGTACCATCGCTGTGTGGTACATCAGCTATAGCAGGGCGCCCCTTTAGTGACATGAAAACATATGGTTTAGGCTCAGCTGGGTAACTCTCAGCCTGCCGCTTCAGCCTGCCAGAACTCTGGGGAATACACATGGCTTCTTGGGGGAATAGCCAACATATGCATACTGTGCAGTTTACAGCAACTTTACCTGTTTTGTGCTTTTATATACACAGATCATCCATTATATTTTTATTTATATTTATACTTTGTCCATGTACTGGATAGACCTGCTGGTGCTACATCAGAAACAGTTTCTCATTCTTGAAGCTGCTCCTAAAAGTCAGCAGTACCTGGGTTTATTGTATGCAGGCCTGCTATTAGACTAACATATTTTTACGATGGCAGTAATTGCCATGAAAATATGATTTGTTTCTCATTTGAGAATGTGAGTTTGGGACAGATGTAAAGATATGATTTATAATGAGCGGTACAGGTACAAATATTCTGGCATGATTTCAGTTTTCCAATTTAGACATTATCAGCGAGAGAGAAAAGAAGGTAGGCGTTCGATTTTCTTTGTTGTGTCTTTCTGATTTTCAAGTTGTTATCTCAGATGTAAGCCATTCTGACATTTTCCTCATGTTGCGCACTAATTTAACACAACACTCCTGTAGATGCATACAAATTATTAACACAACCACCGCTGTGTAATTTTTTAATCTAGTTACCGTCACAACTTTAACAGCACATTCATTTGCAAATCGCTGATAAGGTACAGTGCACATATAATAAGTTGGCCTCATTTGCTGTATTTTGTCATAGTTCCTGTTAATAGCACACTTGTTATATTCTTCAAAGGAGCTGTTGTGGGTGGTAGACTGTGCTGCGTCGCATTAAGACTTTCTCAGCCACACGGTGATGAGAGGGGGAATGTGTGGCCCAGTTAGTTAGGGATGCAGTAACTGCCCCTCTCCCTCTTCACGTAACAGCAGAAATTTGGCATCATAAACAGCATCACTTGATAATGGCTCGCCACAATGGCACCTGGTGCAATGTGGTTTTGTGAATGTGAGAAGCCATGAATATTACAATTCATGCTTATATTACAAATTCCTCCTACATATGGTCTGATTAGATTTTGGAAAACCGTGCTGCATAAATTTGCTTGTTTTATCAAAACTACTAAACTGTATATCCTTAATGCTTTAGATATGGCATTAATGAGTGATACAAAGATAGGTGTGTAGACATAGGAGTCTTTGCTAATTAATGCAATAGTAGTATTACTAAATATCCACATTAACATATCTTACAGTTAATTTACTACAATTATGGCAGGATATAAAGTAGACAAACTGAAGCTTTGTGAAGAATATAAACCCAGAATGTTTGTTAGTTTTTATAAAAGTCTAAAATGAGATGTGCTTCTATCTCCATCTGATGTCTAACATCCTGTTTGATGGTTTTTCCTGCACAGTACATATGATTTTTCTCTGTTCTGTTGGTCCATCTGGCTAAAACAGAATCCTGGAAAACATCCAAGAAACATGCAATTTTCCACCATACAAGGAACCGATGAGACATGACAACCTTACTTTCCCTCACACTAGGAGGGCGAGCTGACGTGCTGACTACGATTTCATGGTAAAGTTCAGTGTGTCCGCTGAGCTGTTTTCTGGGATCACCAGCATCATCAGCATCAGTAAATACTGATTTGATATAATAGGTGGTGGACTCTAACACAGACTCTTCTGATTTGTTCCCTTAGGAAGTGTCCGTATCTGGCTCTCAATGTTTTTTCCATGTGCCACAGTTGGCAGGTATAGTTTGGGTTACGAAATTAGTCACACCTTTGTGTTGTGTTATTGTTAGCTAGAGGCAAATTTGTCTTGAAGGGACCTGCAAGCAGTGCGATTGCGTCATCTTGAAAGGGTGGAAGGTGTGATATTTTGTGTGGATTTTCACTCACTTATCTGAACAACTGTGAAATCATAAAAGCCTCTTGTGTCGCATCCATCATTTCTATTGAATCTGGCTATTTATTAATTTTCTAAGTAATGTTGAATGAAATAATTTGGAGCCTTCCATTTGTCAGTGGCCACTGCATAAAAGACGAACAAAAGTTTTCATGAATAATCTCCTTGTGCTGCAGCAGGCTAACAAAGTAAGTTTATTGTCAGTCCTTGAGATCTTTTCAAGGGGTCAACTTGTGGAGCACAGCTAAAGAAAATGACTGTGGAAATTGAAATGGCAGACCATCATTTCCTTCCCAGTGTTTCAGTTAAGATGATTTTGTCAGAATTTATCAGAACTTCTTAGTGTAAGGACTTGCAAATCAGTGAGACCCATTTTAAAGAAATGTTTTCATCAGTCAGCTGCTGTTGTCTTTTGCCCTCACTTAGCATAGACAGAAAGAGGCAAGAGAGATGTGACAAGATTGTTTTTTTATCCTCACCCCACTGCCACCTACCGTCAGTACCATCAACATCACCACCCACTCGAGTTCTCAAGTTTTTTTCATGCATACTGACAGATTATGCATCATGGTTTTTAATTGATCCCTCTGGGGTGGGATTCTTACAGTTGGGGGAGATTTACATACACAGTGGTATGAACCTCGGTCCTGTGATTCCTAAGCAAATGCAGCATTTTGAATACCTAGCCCTAGGCAGCATTAATTGGTTTTTGCATGGACGACAGATGTTCACTCTTCCTCAGACTATAAGTGCAAGATATAAGATGATGCAGTTATCTGAACACCACAAGCTCAGGAGATAGGAGCAGGATGTTTTGGAAATTCTGCATTTGGGCGTGAGTTAGAGGTCTTGGGTCATGAGTACATTTGATTCCTGAGGAGCAAGACCTGACTCGGGATCCATGTTGGACCAGGTCCAAATTATGTTAGTCTAATCGGGTTCCAGTAGGCTCCTGTGCTGTTACCGTGGGATTTTCTCCTTGTCTTCTTCGAAAGCTCAGGCTGGGTCGGGAACCATTAATGTGGGGCCTTTAAAACCCTTTGAGCCATTTTATGTGATATTTGGCTATACAAATAAACTTGACTTGACTTGCACCTAAGTGTCAATATGTCTTGTACCTGAGTGGATCAAGTGCCTATCAGCTCTGATCAGATCATAATCACAGTATCTGGGTTGCTTCAAGGTTGACCGCATTTTGGATCAGAACAAACTATCCTTTGGTCTCTTTTGTTCAGCTCCAAGTATCCTCAGGTCACTCTCCGGCAGTGTCTCTTTTTATTGGAAACTAGTTTATGCATGTTGGGTTCAGGTAGGTTTCCCATTTTGTGAGCTAGGCAATTTCTCAACTCATTGTCACACCCTGGGCTATAAGTGAGGAAAAGACTTCCTCTGACTCATTTTTAATGTTCTGTCATCTCTCTCTCTACAGCTGGTACAGAAGGGTATTCATTCATAGGTGAACGTGAGTGTATGTTCCTGCCCTTTATCCTTGAGCATGACTCATCATTGGAGCCTTTAAACTCTCCTTTTATCTCTGGGGTATTAGATGTCCTCATCCCTGTCCCTGGTCTCATTGAGAGCAGATGATCCTCATTAATGGTGTCCAGATAGAGGGCAAGTGTCATTGCAGTCTCTCTCTTGTCCTCACACTGAGAAACCCAATCTGACAAATCCTCTTATGAAGATATCCTTCTCCTACATCCCACCCCGGTCTCTTTCTTCATCAGACATCGACGCTTAATTCGTCCTTCCTTATTTGCACAGTGATCAGGTGCCACACTATAAAACTAGGACAGACAGCGTGGATGACTTGTAATAAATGATGAATATCCTTCACTGAGCATTTTGCTGGGAGCTGATGCATGAGGTATGGCGATCACAGTTAATATCGTCTCATCGGCATGCAGATGAAGGGTCAGGTTGCCATCCCATCAACTACAATAATTGAACTGTCGTCCAAAACTGCCGTATTCCCTAGTTCTCTTCTTGTATTCCCTTTCCTTATATATTTCATGAAATTTTCATCAGTTCTTTCAGAAGTTATTTCCTGTCTTCATTTACTCAGCTAACTTGAAATCTGCTGCAGACTTTGCTGACAGTGAACAAGAGCTAGAGCCATGTTTTATCAGATGAAAGCCGCATGGTGATGAAAGAGCAGTTCAAGTGAGATCAAGGCTTTTGACCTCTAAATGTGGGCGACTTCTAAAGACAACCCACCTGATTTATAGATACTTGCTCCTGCTTTAACCCAACTCAGCTTCCAAGTGACTGACACCTCACACACACATCACAGCTGTTCTATAGTGTGGACTCAGAACGTGGATGACACTTCAAGGTAACCAATTCACTTACTGTGACTGTGGTAAATCAATTTAGTGTGATAACATCATGATGCAGAGATGGAATCTGAATTCCTTTGGAAAATATGCAATGTCAGGGAGTGTTTTCTGTTAGAGTCAGTGTAGCAGCACCACTCTCCTGGAACAGCCTGTGTGCTGTATCCTTGAATAAACACATTTCTAATGTTATGGTTGTACAGCTGTAGATTACTGCCTGTGCACCTGTAGTTACATCAATCTCAGGAAAATAAAGTGCCTCCAGTGGGCCAAACTAATGGTCCTTTTTTCACTGGATCCACCATTCATCCACTGCATTTTAACACAAGAATGAAGTAATCCCTAAAGTTTGAGAACAACTTTATCAAACAATGAAACTACTCCAACCTATTTCTCCTTCTGTTTCTTGAAAATCTATGAAATCAAATGTGTTTGCCCAGATACTGACCCCTATTTTAGACAAATACAGGCACAAAATGTTTCAATTAGCTGGTAACGATAAACCCATGAAGCTATACAGTGTACTAAAAATGCATAAAGCATAGCCAAAGTGGAATTAATTTCTCTATCTGAAGCAGGTCCCAGATCTATAGTGGTGTATACCTTGTGGCTGCGTTACTGAAAGTGAATGAGACTGATTAGATGTAATATGTCTGTACTTTGATATTAAAAGATCTTTATGATTTTGTTAAAATTCAAAGTTCCAAATGCTGGTTTGGGCATAAAGGTTATCTGTACTTTGCAGAGATCTTCATTAGTGAAGATCTTCATATCATCACAGATTAGAAGAGGGGAGGAAAAGTCTTCTTCTTGGCTAATATGGTCTCTAAAGCAGATGAAACAGTGCTGGGGCATAGGGAGGTTGAACTGCAGTAATCCTTAGTTTGGTACAGTAAAATGCATAGCTTTAAAATACAGGCTATCTCTATTATTTTTGCTTATATCCTCTTATACTCATATATGATTTCTCAATTTTTACCACTCAGGAAGGTGTCTGATGTTCTGAAAATCCATTGCATGTGATTCATCTTTTCTCCTAAAATTTTAAACGCAGATACAATAAAGTTTTTATTGTTCTGATTTTCACTTAGGAATCAATTTTGAAAACTTTGCAATGTTTTAATGAGTAAAAAACTCATTGATCCAAACACATTGATCCCTTGCTGCAGCATAACTGTGCACACTGAGTGAAAATCCACCAACACAGATGCCAGGTATGTCATAGTGGATATAGCCTCACAATTGCTGGTTGTGTAGAACCAATGTGTGCATTTCAATATGTAAAATGTGTGTTTATGGTATGCATATACAGTATATACGTTGAAAGATATACGTTAATGCACACCATTCCAGGTTCTACAATTGAACCAAAACATTAAAAGCTAAAATTAAAATTCTGTCTTATGCTGCTTCTGAATCTCACATGCACTTCCTGGTTTTAAATAAATAAATATATCTTGTGAATATGTCATGTAAATGCCTAAAACAGGCAGGAGAAGGAGACAGGATAATTTTTATCAGCAATAGTTTGATTTTATAAGCTCAAGGTTAATTTTCACTGCAAATTTTTCTGCACAAAACAATTTTCATTCCCATTTTTAATTAACTTTATTTTATTTTAGCACGCATGCTGTAGAGAATGTACAGAAAAAAAAAAACATTTCAAAATCAAGGTGAATTTCAAAACAAGTATTCTTCCCTGAATAACTCTTGGGTTTTATTCTATGAAAAGAGCTGAGGAAATCATTTTAAGGTAGGCTGTGTTGAGTGTTTTTATTGATCTAGAAACTGTTTACATACTGTCTGTGCTGTCAACACATCTAACAGGTAATCGGCATCTGATCAGTATAAATGAGGCCAGTGTGAATAAAACTAACAATTCAAATGGGGAAAGTAATGACTTCCTGTTAACGGAGCCGCAACATATTG
The DNA here is from genome assembly GCA_014773175.1 of Lucifuga dentata. Taxonomy (NCBI): domain Eukaryota; kingdom Metazoa; phylum Chordata; class Actinopteri; order Ophidiiformes; family Bythitidae; genus Lucifuga; species Lucifuga dentata. The sequence goes on from VXCM01000561.1 coordinate 68,016, forward strand.
GGGTAAAAAATAAATAAATAAATAAATAAATAAATAAATAATAATAAAAATAGTAATAATAAATGCCATTACTGGTGTGGAAAGAGACAGAACAAGAGAGAGAGAGAGAGAGAGAGCAGAAGAAGAATACAAGACAAATACTCCAAGGGGAGAGCTTTTATAATACTAGGAGTGCTTTCGAGATGGGCAGTGTCCTCCGAATTCGTCACTGAACCCACATTTACAGGTCATGTAAATAAGGGGACAGCAGGCATATTAAGAGAGAAAAGAGAGGGAGTGAGAGAGAGTGACAATTAAACAGGAAGAAATATGTCTATATATAAACATTTAATAAGTCATTTTAATGTCCATGGGCAGCAGTTTTCTTGACATCACAAAGCTCTCTGCTTATTTTGATTAATCCTCAGTCCTCAGCCTGAAAAATATCCAGGATGAAGCCTGCTTCAAATGCCATCTGCTCAGATTGGCTAATAAAAGCAACACCATCAAACTGTTAAATTATGCCTTTTTATGATTATGATGGGAGACTCTGTAATTATTGCTGGAGACAGCCCTCTGGTGGTCTCAGTCCCGTCACTCTCCCCCTCGTTTTTTAAACGTTGTTCTTTAGCCTTCTCTAGCTCTTTTTCTGCTGAACCTCTGTGCATCTGAGAAAATCTTTGCTATGTCATTTTCATTTTTGAGGCCTCCATTCACTTCTTAACAGCAACTCATTAACATTTTTGGTTTTTAAAATATCTCTACTTTAAGGTTATGTGTCAAAAGTAAGTACTCGTCTATAACAGCCCTCTTATAGGTCATCACTGAGGCTCACTTCCTGATGTAGATACTGATGTGAAATAGGTAATACACTCCTGTCAGAAGTTTCCTTATGGGAATATACTGCAAGAATCACATACAGGAGAAATGTCAGTGTGATAGATGTCCTCAGTCCATCATTAAAAGACTTCAAAGTTGGTCAGGTCCCAAGGCTGGGCGATGTGTCTCTGTGGCACCCAGCAGAGCCGCCCACATTACCCCAGCAACAAGTCAGGGAAGAAGATGGATGTGAGCATTGTGGCGCTCACTGTCGTACAGAGCATACTGGTTGACCGAGGAGAAGAGGGGGGTCAGTCCAGGTCTGGGCTCCCCACAGCTTTTGTATGTCTGTCTCATTTCACAATTCATCAGCCGAGCATGACTGTCAGGCGAGCCTTCAGCTCCAGCGATCCATCAGGGCCTGTCACCCAGCCATCAAAACTGAGAGATGAGGCCCCAGTATTCGAATTCCATTAGCCCCAACAGCCCAGCCACTGCCAGGCAGCCCAGTCAGCCAGCCAGCACCTTGTATGGGACTCAAAAAGATAATAAAACCATATCAGCAAATCAGAAACAGCTTCCATCGCTCGCCAAGCGGTCCCACTCCCTCCGACTTCCCAGGGGATATGCTGCTGTATTAAAGCTGTATTGACTGACATTACTTTTCTTTTCTGTTCTTTCATATTTTCACTCGCAAATGAAATATTGCTGCTTTTTCCTACACATTTTCCACTTCACATCAGTTTCTTTTATTTGGGTTTGGGGAGTGGCTTAAAAAAGAAAGATTAAAAAAAAAAACTTTAGCTTTAGATTTCATGGCATTGCTCAGATATTAACAGCTGTTAGCTGTATTTTGAGACTGGGGTTATGATAATGGGTTGCCTTTACAATTTAATAAAACATAAACAGAATTTTCATAATCATAAGTATAACCATGTTGAATCTCAGGGAACACACATATCTCCTACACATTGTGCTTTTATACTGCTAAAATTTATTTACAATTGTAAAAGTAATGTAATTGCTCCCAAATATGTACACATGTAACATATTAGTAATGCACAACTAGTGTGTTTGTGCAAGTCATATCTAATTATTATTATTATTATTATTATTATTAAATGTGTTATTTCTTGCAATATTTAATATATAATGTATTATATATTAATGTATGTAGTAATTGATGTATTTTGCAGGACACAGGCTTGCATGTCATCATAGTACTGCTAATAAAAGGGGACATATTTAGTTATTTTCTATTATTTTTATGATGTAATATAGTAAGGATTATGTTTTGTTGTAAAACTTGAGTGGAAATGCTGCCTGCAAAACTTGAGTGGAAATGCTAACAGGTGACGTTTATGTTGATACACATTGTGGTGCAGAAGAAAGAAACCCATAATTACTAAACTGGATGATAAGTTTTAACTGCACAAATCAGAAAAAAGAAAGAAACAAAAGAGAAACTACATTAACATGCAAAGAAAATAAATTGGTCTCACATAATATGTATTTGTGCATGACTTAACTCCAGTTACAGTATAGATATTCTTTTTGACAGCAGGCAGTAAGTGCTCCTTTATGTGTATTTGCAGGTTAAATGGGAATGCAGCCTCTTCATGTGTGGCCTGCTGGGAGCAGTAATGCATCAACCCTGGAATAAATAGATCTGTTATCTGTACACCGCAGCCTGTATCATACTGCACACACTGTTAAGAGTCACAGCTGGTTTCCTGTGAGAAAAACACAACTGATTATCATTCTACGGCATATACAAAAAAAAAAAAAAAAAANAAAAAAAAAAAAAAAAAAGTGCAACTTATGTAGCAAGCACAAAAGAAAAATATGTGGAAGTGTAATAACTGTGCAGAATGTGGCTTTAGTCAAATACTGAAACATTGCATAAGAGTGACAGTAAATTAATCCTATTCATGTGATTCTTGTTATTATATCCTTTCATTTTTATAATTAATACAGTAAAGAGTATGCATTGGACATTGTCTAGTTGCAAACATTAAGCTTCACAGTTAACAGAAATGCATCCAGTAAGACAAACCCATAGATCCTGAACTGCCCTGAAAGCTCCATTCTGATTGGTTCCATTTTAATCCTTCACTTCTGTAACATGTTGACATCAGCAGATAAAAACACCTGTTTGAGGAAGCTCAGTTTGGTCAGCATGTCATGACTAGCCAATCAGAAGAGAGCAGTCTCCAAATCTTCAATCCTGCAGTAAAGGAGAGTAGCATATGTTGAATGTAATATATTTAAACACCTGCACATCTTATTATACACACTCATTAAGCACAAGGCAAGAGTGCCAGTGTTTGGCTAGCATCCGTCATGTTGGATGTTCCCAAATGGCTTCAGCGTGCACAACCATGCTGCAGCAAGGCATAGAAGAAGTTAATCAATGTTTTTGCACCTTAAAGCATTGCAAAAGTTTCAGAGTAAACATATGAGTGGAAATAAGAACAAGGATTACTCTATTGTGTTTACCCTTTAAGTTTTTGGACAAAAGAAAAGAATCAGATTTGCAGATTTTTCTGAATATTCCACACCTTCCCGAGGGCTAAAAAGTGAGAACTCATAATGAGTATATAGCTGACAGAAAAAAACAAACAAACAAAAAAAAAACTACATATCAAAAGTGACTTTGTGTAATATCTAACTTTGACCTACTTATTAGTCTGCTCTACTTTCTTGTGAGCCAATGCACATTGATGGGACATTGATCCAAGTAAGAAAATATCGTTAACTCCGCCCCACCCCCACCCAATTTTACCAACAATACCCCTGGTGACAGGATTATGTCCTGTCACGCTGCTTTCTCTTTCTTCAGCCGAGCTTCAGTATTTTCAGAGCACCCCAGGTGTTTTAGTAGGTAGAGAAGATGAGCAGTGTTGTCTCATCTCTACCACTGGCATCATTGCCTTTCTCCTTAATCCTTCAGGCAGTCAATTTGCAGCCAGCGAAGTGTGAAGCTCTATAATGATGGGTTATTGACCCGTTTGCTGTTTGGCAACAAGGACAGAGGCAAACTGAAAAGATAGTTCCTGTTTTTCCATGTGATATTCAGATGGCTCTTTGGGGCTGAGGGTAATGTAACTGAAATTGATAGTTATGATTCTCGGATAATGGCTGTAGAAATTTCAGTCAGCATTTCCCAGGACTAATGCTTAATGAACAGAGGGAATGTGAAATTGCGTCGGCTTCTAAATTTTGGGTTATATTATTGTTCTTATTTACTGAAAACCATGTTGTTGATTTCAGCCAGTATTTTATTTATTTATTTATTTATTTTATTTTTTTTGGTAATTTGTCAAAGGATTATGGATCGGTTTCCTTTTCTCACCAACTATGCCCATGGCATCAGCCTGCTTTACCATTTAAACACACAAAGTAATTTTAGCATACAAAATATAATAAATAAATAAAAACATTTTGCCTTCCAGTTTTCCTGCCAAGGAGGTTATTGTTTTCATCCATGTTTTTCAGCAGGATTTCTCAGAAATGCATGGACTTTCATCAAACTTTGTACATGGATGGGACTTGGATCAAGAAAGAGTTGCTTAGATATGCAGTGATGAACTATTTACAGTTGCTGTTTAGCTCAGATCCAGATATTGATCCAGATCAGGTGGATTAAAGTAAATTCTCAGACAGGCTCTATTGATTCAGCAATATGTTAGGCCATGTTTGATGGTTTTGGACATATTTTCAACTGTTACATATATGGATCCAGTTTGCTGCTGTTCGATAAATTTGCCTCAAACTTTTTTTTTTTTTTTTTTTTTTTTTNAAAAAAAAAAAAAAAAAAAAGAAAAGCTAAATCAAAGGACTATTGGCTCCTGGTGCAGGTATTCTCTCTCTCTCGGAGTGCCTTGAAGTTGTTTTTGTATCTCTGAAGCATGATGTTTCACTTACCTTCACAGTAAATAACTAAATACTAGCTAAGTGCAGCAATTGAACCTGGCTAAATGCTGAAATCAAACATGTGAATATGGATGAAGAGGGGTTAGGGTAACTGGAAAAAAATCTCAAAACCCCAGAACCAAAAAAAAAAAAAAATNAAAAAAAAAAAAAAATCAATCAAAAGTTTTTGGCAAAATAATAAAAGTGTCTGGGTTTAAGACTTTGCAAACACTGTTAGGCACATTGGTTTACTACTACCACTGCATTTCTGGCCATTAGAGTTGCTCATTCACTTAAAAGATTAAGTTTTTATTTATATGGCAGGGCATATATTTTAAAAACCACTGTCAAGGACATGCTGACAGCTGTTAAAAAAGTTTTGCTTCATCGCTTAGAACCGTTTCTAGCACCCCGCAGCCTGTCAGGTAACGCAAGAAACAACAGAAAGTTTATCATTAATTACACTCCACGCAGGACATAGATAGATCTATTTTGCTTTATAGGTCATCTTTCTATCTCCAGTTCTTCCAAATAAAAACAACCTACTTTGCATTTTATGGATTTTAAAAATGACATGTTGTGTCTGATATTTTATGTATGTAGGAGACGTGACATAATCTGGCCTTCCCAGACTGCAACTTTTTGTGGCACTGTTTTTGTCTCTCACTTTTTTTTTCTGCCTTTGTGTCTCTTTCTATCTCTGTGTGATTCCCGTGGGGTTATAGCGGTTATCTATCTTGACACGAGGGAGGGAAAGCCTCGGGGTAACGCTTGACAGGGATTCCGCTCCATGATTCCTGGCAGGTCTCTGCATTCTCCCCACTGTCTCTGCAGGGGGAATGTAAGGTAGTCATAAAAGAATGCTGTCATGTCACTGTCACAAACACTATATGGAACTGAGACGTCCACCATCTATGCCGACCGTGGGCTGCAGAAACACGTTTTGTCTGGGTGCGCGTGTGTGTATGCATGCATGTGTCAAAGAGCAGGTAGTGTTGTGGTTTGAGTGAAGAGAAAGTGTTTCTGTGTTTGCATATTAGTGTGACTTTTCATGTCAGGTCATAGTTCCACTTTTGACAAGTTTGCTTCTAAAATCCCCTCACATAGGTAAATTTAATAATTACATTTTAGATATGTTGCTATTTTTCATGAAAATTGTTATCAGAATACTTATTCATACTTCATGAAAACTTTACATTTACTGCTAATTAGGTAATTTGGGGGGTAAAAGAAGCCTCCACATTCTTCAAACAGGAAACGCTCAGAGAAACATAAAAATCTAGTCTGGATAAACAGCACGAGTGTTGAGTTCCAAAGTCTAAAAAAATATATAAACTTAATACTAATTGATTACATTTTAAAATTGTTTTCTAGTTACCCAAGCAGCAGAAGGAGCTAAAAAGCCTGATGTCTTAGCTGTTATTATGGATCTCATTGCAGTTCTGGACGGACATAGTGGATCAAATGCAAGATTAGAATCATTTATAACAACTCTTTATCCAGAGTCTCAATCCAGATTCCCAATCATTTCAGCATTACCCAAATACTTTTAAATAACTAAGATAAAGCAAATATAATTAAAGATCATTTTACTCATCAGTTTAATGTGATCATTGTATGTTTGCTGTGTGTATGTCTGGTTGAGGGATACAAATGTTGAGCTACATACATGACCTAATGGTCTTTTGTTGAATTTAATTTCTAAAGGTTTTATTTCTGCTGTATAATGATCCTTGTTACATTGAAACACTGTGCAAAGCTTTCTTATTATGTGCATTTTATACTGCTTTTGTCAATACTTTTGCTGAATTAACATTCTGGTCAAACCGCTGACTGACTGCACTGCCAGCACAAACTCGCCTACAGACCTGACCTCTGACCTCAGGGCAAAGTGTGTCAGGTGGGAAGGTTTTTCAGTAAACATTAAAATAAAATCAGTTTGACATAATTTAATCAGCCAAGACAAATTCAAACTAATCATCAAACCGATACTAAAGTTGCTAATACAAATTGTTGTATTTTCTGGCATGACCCTGCATGCACCACTAAATGGCCGCATGTGCATGCACAGTAAGTGTGCACATGCATCAGGATGATGATGATGCATGTTTAAAGATTTCATTTCTCAGATTTTCACTGTTGAAGGTCTTTTGGGAGCTGCTTGAGACGCTGGATGTGAATCCAGTTCTCTTTGAACAAACCAACTCCTGCTGAGCTTTCTGGGATTTCAAGATCAGTTAAAAACAGATCAAGATCGTGGCATCGGTGCATCCATCTCTGCATTGTTTTGACCTCTTCATATTAAAAAGGAGCTGAACTGAGGCATCTTTAGCACAGGAGCAAACCAAGTGGCCTTTGCCGCGTCAATAGACCTCAAGGATTTATGAATATAACAACCCGTGTGTGTGTGGTGATCAACAACAACAGTGTTATGGGCCAGGCAGTCCACAACCCATTGTACCATATGGTGTGTCTCATTTTATAATTGGTTATTTGTTTGATATGGAAATTATAAGCATAACAAGCTTTGGGGCATTGATGGATTCCACATAGCTATGATCTTTGTAGGCAGTGAGGGATTTCTGATTTACAGTCGGAGATGATGATGAGGAGCTGTTATGTAAATGTTGAACAAAGGCACCATGCCGCAGGGTTGTTTCTTTCATGTAGCCAAATGTTTTTACGGTAATTATGGTCAAATAGTGGAACAAAATGATCTACTATTGGCAAAACAGGCAAAGAGCAAATGTCATTGAGTATTTATATGTTAATTTAGCATTTTTGGGAGGGAGAAGAAAGACATCATCATGATTCCAAAGCCCAAAGTGGAATCATTAAAGGCATGCAGATTCCACATTGCACATTACAGAACAAGCTGAGAAATCTCTTAAGGAACTATATGTGATCATCACATTTCCAAATTAATATTCATTATGTATTGCTGAAATTAAACATTCTTTTTTGTTTAACCATAAAAGCATCTTTCAGGTTCCAGGTTTTAATGATAAGCTAAAACCTCTGCTTCACATCATCTGTCTTGACTTGTGTGCGCAGAGTACCGATGACCTTTGCGGCTCCTGGAGTTGTTACTTAGTGCAGGTGACTTTTCTCTGCATGGCTACACTCGCCGATCCATCGCCACAGTCGCAGCGGCAGCAGCCCCTGATGGCTGTCTGACATACAAGGAATTTTTCATCTGCGAAATGGCTGCCTGTGTTGCCATGCACCTTGAATTTGTAATTCTCTCTTTCACCTTGCGTAACCCGCCTCCATTCTGCAGTTCGTCTAATAACCGTGTACGGGGGAACTGTTTCATGTAAATGGGCTCCTGCTCCAAGCTTAGATGCCAGAGGAAGAGCTCAGTCTGCTATCTATCAGTGACATAAAGTAAAAAAAAAAAAAAAAAANAAAAAAAAAAAAAAAAAAGTTTTACTGAGGAAGGAACATCAAATTCAATTACCGACTGAGACAGTAGCTCTGGTGTGGAGATTTGTCTGGAGGGGACAAACGCTCACCTAGGCCGCTCTGATCCATCAGGAATCCAAAGGCTTAGCATGCTCAACCACCCTGCAACTTATACCGGTCCACGTCGCTGATGCTGATGACATATCCCCCTTTGATCACTTCAAAGCATCTCTCATCACACACATACATTCGCTATGCAAAAGATTTTAAATCGTTTTCGTAATATTGACCAAAAAAAAGCGCGGCCCCACAAAACATATTTTAAAGGGTGGAAATGAAGAAAAGGTGTGGAAAGTGACATTAACAGGAAGGTTAAATGGGTGCTCATGAAACAGAGTGTAGTGCAGGTTATTTGGTCACGAAACAATTGACACCAAGGGCAACCCCACTTATTGACAACACTGTCAGGGATTGTGCCAGCTCACTGACTTGGAAGCAGTTGTGATCAGCTCAGGAAAAAACAGATGGATTTCAACACACAGTGTGGGTGTGGATATCACCTTAGGCTGGTTTTGTTTTGTTTTGATTTTTCTGGATTGATTGGAGAAATTGCTCATGACTCTTATTTTTTAATTGAGCACCATCATGACATAATCCNCCCCCCCCCCCATTGGAAATTGTCAAAGCCAGAGTAAAGAAAAGAAATCAACCAAGCCCAGGTTATGGGAAGAGGGAGTATTGAGGGAAAAAAATAAGATTCGGTGGAAGTGTTCCTCATTTCTGTTGCTGAAAGTAATAAAAGATAGATGCTATGTGTGAGATGCCGTTGAGCTTTGACAGCCAAAGCTGGTTTCCTTGTCAAACAAGGATTGTGGTGTCTTTTTTTCCTCCTCTAAAGCTTGAAATAAAAAGCTCAGTGCCAGGTATCAGTTGCAGTATCCTGAGGTAGATGTGCTGTAGTTTATGCATTATTACTGCTGGGGACAGCGAGGGGAGCTTGTTATTTCTGCAACATGTGCGACCTCCTCTAGGAAATTCACCCTGTAATGACTGCTGATGATGTGTATGTTGAGGTATTGAAATGTATTCTTCTTAGTTCACTACATGTATGTTCTCGAAAAATAGCTCGTTTCCCTCCTCTCTCTCTCTCTCTCTCTCTCTCTCATTTAATGTATAATGAGATGAGCTCATAGGTTTCAAATGAATTTTAAGTCCTTGGTAATGACTAATTTAGTGGGTTTGTAGCTTTATATCTTTTGGTAGGAAGCTTGATGGAGGATGAGGGCTATAATTCCCATTCATATTTCTTAGTCAACAGCTCATTAATGCTAAATGCTTTTCAGAAACATTTGCATGCTTAACATGTTTACTGATATATGGCAAAGATACCTGTAGCTCATTACTATGCCCTTTAACTGCACTGCCCTTGAACCGTCATTGGTCCTTGTCAGATCTCAGCAGTCATAATGTTGATATGCTCACGGTTACGTATTATGGCTCATTTGGTTCTCACAATTTCCCATCTACTGAGATTAAAAGCTCATACTGTGCAGTAAAATTGATATTTGTTAGGTTGATAATATAACATCCCGTTATAATGTGTGCCACGCTGGCTAAATTCAGACAGAATATGGTTTTGAGTTATATATTTGACTCTTCCTATTGTGTGTATGCTCTAAGGCTATAATTCCCAGTTCATTGTATAAATAATGTGGGCATGCCTTACTTTTTACATGACAAAGGCCACAAGGACATTATGAATTTCCAGACAGACTACAGAGCTTACAGTAGATCTAATTTGATGATCTATTCAGTGCAGCTGAATATTCTAATTTACACATTCTGAACTCTGTCATAATCTTTTTTTTTTTTTTTTTTTTTTTTAAATAACTCTGGAGACCATTTCCAAATGAAATATCTAGTTGCAGTGTGTTATTAAAAGTTGTTAATTCATTTTAACATTATCAGGCTTTCTGGCGGTTTTAATTATGGGTATAGGTCAGGTGAATAATACTCCAACAGGCAAAGAATAGGGCCCATTCTACAATTTGATGTGGTAACATGGTGAGCTGAGTGATTGAGAAGTGAAAAGCATACATTTGAAATTAATAAAAGCAGGAATAGTACATTTTCCATTTAAAGGCATAATTCAAAGGCTAAAATCAAATAGAAACAAAGCTTTAAAAGTGTGACTTTTGCAAAACCCCTGTCACATTATTGTCAAAATCATATGGTCACACTCCTCCTTTTGCACATGGTCTGCACTCAGTACATGATTATATTGTATACTGATGAGCCCATCAACCTGACTGGAAATGATACTTTATAATGTAATGCAATACCATTGCTTAATAATGAGAAGCAGCCTTTTGTCCTATACAGCCTGCAGTCACTTTTGGAATATTATGGGCTACATAATGAGAAAACAGACACCAAAAATCCTACCACATTTCACCCAGAACATCAGTGACTACAGTGTTCCATGTTGACACAAGAGAAATAAATTGCAAATATCTTATGAAATACTGAGCAATAAGCCCCGGATCCCTTTCAACATGATTAATTCAGTCATTAATCCCTCTAACACCTCTAGCCATGATGTTTCTGAATTTTTATTTATTTATTTATTTATTTATTTTTGGAGAAACTCAAAATTTCAGAGCGAACATTCACTCCTCTGCATGTGATGTCTCTCTTCATCTGACTACCTCTGCTAACCTAGATCACTCTGAACCAATCTGTTGGCTAGAAATAGCCTCCCACTTGAAACCAACCACTAGCTCCCTGGATATCACGTCCTCCCATCTCCTCAAACAGGTTTTTGACACTGCAGTCCCCAGTATTCCCCATCTTGTCAACAACTCTCTAACCACAGGTACTGTGTCACCCTGGTTTAAATAAACTGCTGTGCAACTGCTCTTAAAACAAACAAACAAACAAAAAACACCTTGGAATCCTCAGTTCTCAATCTTACTTCCAAATTCCCATTTTTGGCTGAACTTATTGAGAAGATTGCTCTGTCAGCTGCTTCCTTGAATCACAGCAACATTACTGATAAATGTCGGTCTGGCGTCAGAGCTCTGCACAGCAGTGAGTTCTTGCTGCTTGATGCAGGTGACTGTGCTGTGTTACTTCTCTTTGGGTGTTTTCATGGTTATGTGATTTGGCCTGATCCAATTGGACAAAGGTTCTTTTTCCCCCTTGGTAAGGTTCATTTGGGCAGGTCTGTACAGAGCAATTGTTCCCAGGGTTGAAGCAAAACAGCTGCACGGAGAATATCTTAAAGAGGTGTTCTCTGTCCAATTCCAAACTCTGGAGCAGCTACTTTATGGCATGAATTTGATTAGCACTAGTACCGAACCAACTATGTGGCAAATTATTGATCAATTGATCAATCTAGAAGCAGAGAGGTTTGCATGTGGTTAATTAATGCTTAAATACAACCGTAGTAAAGTTTTACGTTAGACAGCCATCAGATAACCCCCACTTAAAAACCATGAAACGTGTCAAAAGTAACACAAACTTTACCACAGTTAAAATACAAACTTTGATTTAATAATCAAAGTTTTGTTTTATTCTTTTTTTTTTTTTTTTTTTTNTTTTTTTTTTTTTTTTTTTCCCCTGACTTCCTATCACAGGCCCCCTGTCATATCAGTGATTGTGACGTCTAGATAACTTTGGTGTTTGTACTCTCATCTCATAAGTTAGCCAATGTCACAGTTTGTGTAAAACTGAGGACTGCATGCTGCATTCATTTAAGCAGCTCGGACACCGTGAAAGATGGATTTTCTCATTCTGCTGAGGGTTTGAGCCTCTGTGCATCTTGGGCGGACATCAGAGGACATTATTGTTAGAACAAGAGTGGCTGTGCACCAAGCTTGACTGGCCATCATCTGCCTGTGTCCATATCTGAGGGTAGATAACTGGAAGAAGACTCTCTCTCTCTCTCTCTCTCTCTCTCTCAGGAGTGTATGTGTGCCACGGAACTGCCAAGTAGGGCATGATTCAAAGAGGAGCCAACATGTTTATTTGCCCAATGCTAGAGATACTTCAGAAGTATTCTTTTTTCAGTGCAGGCAATTATGTGGAAAGTGTATTTACGCTGCATCTTAAGCCCTTCAGCTCCAAAAGCAAATAGAATAATTAGTCTCCAAATGTTTAGTGGAGTCTACTTGGCAAGGCACTCATCCTATGTTGCCTTCAAAACCATTAAATGGAATATTGGTGGTTTTTGCATTTTTGAGCCCAATAAATTCTACCTGCATACATGTTACATTACTGCCAACCATTTTCCAAAACAAAAAAGTAGACTTAAGTTTTTGTATTATTTTGCCAAATCCCCTAATCTTTCAAAATCAAATGTTAAGGTGATACATCCCTTTAATATCCAGTGCCTGCTAAAGCCACACACAATTCTGTTAATTTCTCTGTAAAAGCAGTCTTCTCTTGTGACTAAATTCCCCAGTCAGGAAGGTAGGAAAAATTATTCTAAAATGTCCACTCCAGTAGTCATCATCCAAATAATCATACAAAATCACCATATGCTCCTTTAATATCTTCCACAGCTATATATTTTACTGCAGGTAATCTTATTGCCAAGAAGGCATCTGCAAAATGAATGAGTTGGAGACAGAGGTTTTATAGATAGATAGATAGATAGATAGATAATTAGATGAGAAAGGAGCTCTGTAATGGAAACGTATATAAGGATAACATTAGTGCAATAACAAAACAAAAACATAGAAAAAAAGGAATTTTGCTTCCAGCCTTGGTGATATTTTTCTAACGATTGTTGTGCTGAAAGAAGTCTTGTTGGTGTGTTTATTGCTCAGAGAATTTGTTTCAGTGTCAGTGTCAGGTAATAGTTGAGAAGTAAGAAGTAGACCACCCAGTTAAATGTTACCACTAACAGCAGGTAGAGAAATAATGGATGTTGCCTCATTGAATTGGAATACCTGCAGCACAGCTCTGTCCTCTAAATCGAGTTATGTGAGTCTTACCAAGGATGCTGGAAACCTGTGACCTTTGCTGTTCCCTGGTAGTAATCTTGTATTAATCTCCTCCCTTTGCTTCCATGTTTAGTTTTCTGGGGGAAAAGAAACTACAGCGTGGAAGGTTTGCTAGTGGAGACTAGTTGGATGAGGACATGACAGTGCTTCACATTAAAGGTGTCTCTTTAAAGTAATCTGTTGCCTGTAGGACTTTGCATATTTTATCATGCAGAAACTGACCTTTTTCCAAGAGTATATGGCTGTGGGTGCAGAACTTAATTTTCTCTGCTCCATACAAAAAAACATATGAATTTCCACTTCTTGTCCCAGTTGCCTTTAAGCAAAGATGTCTTGGCTGCTAGCAGGAACAAGAGCAGCCCCTTCAGAGAACACAGGTGTCATGCAATGGGAAACCACACAGATGCCCTCGGGGCAGCCACCGCTTTCTCCTATCTGACACACTCAGACCTAATTCCTCTTCTGCTTAACGAGCCATTTGATCATCCTGCCAACTTGTGTCGCCAGATCAATTCCAGCAGAAGTAGGGAAAAAGCAAGGGTAACAATTTTCCCTGCAAGAGATATTTGAAGCTGCTGATCAACAATGCGCAATCGAGCAAGACAGGCATCTCTGACCCGGTGGCCTCGGTGTAATACGTTGGACTCCAGTATGAAATGAGAGGTTGTTGCTGATGGGAGTGGGGAGGGGTTATTTAGTAGCCCAGCAGACTGTCAAAAGCCATTCTGCTTTTCATTTATGAACAGTACGGAATCTGCAACAGTTAGCAGTTTGAAGAAGTGGCTTGCTATTACTATCAGGCCTAAAGGTACTACTGTACCTACCATGTTACTATAATAACACAACCATCACACATCCAGCCATCACTCTGCACAATCTGAGTAGTATTTCTGGATAACATTCTGTGTATATGTCCAATTCTGCTAGTTAAACAAACAAAATCCTGCAATGAAATATATATATATTTAAATATGCAGTATTTTCTCCATGGTATCAAAGATACAGTAGGCCAGTATGAGAACTAGCTGCATTATGTGTAATTCTCATATTTGCTGATATTTGTCCTGCAGTGCGGTATAACTACCACCATTTTCTACCACACATTTTCAGGTATGCACATATTTTTTTTTCAGGCTGATACTTATTAAATTAGAACCAGACTGAAAATGTGATCTGTTTGCTGTATGTGCTACAGATAATAGCAGAACCAGGTTGTCTACCTGCAGCAGGTATCTCTGCTTTTCATCGCATGAACACATTCAGGTAGGGCAAATTCAATTATTGAATGAGGGGGGAGAGAGATAGAAAAGCTTTTACAGGAGAGCCGACTGTGCATTTTCCAAATAAGGCGCATATTGCTCGCTGCATACTGCTTATGTGCAGCCCTGCATATTATGGAGATTTCCATTTTCTAATTTTCATTTTGAGGTCCATTTTGAAAAATCTGAAATATGTAAAATGTGTACACACCAGTTCAACTCGCCCTTGCTGCAGCACTGCTGTGCACACTGAGTAAAAACAGGCCACATTTCACAACGCAAATTAGGGGGTCGGCTTATACACGAGAAATTCAAATTTGATCCCAGATAAGGAAATTTTCAGGGGTGGAAATACTACCCATTACCAGTACCCATGGAAAATAGTTTAAATCATACCTTAGAATGATNCAGGGGTGGAAATACTACCCATTACCAGTACCCATGGAAAATAGTTTAAATCATACCTTAGAATGATATTTTCTGATAAAATATCTTATCCAGCACATTTTGCGGCGGCCATTTGCAGCGCCCAGTAACCATTGTTGTGATTGGTCAAAGACAAAAGAATGGGCAATCAGGGCCGACCTTATAAAAGTGCTGTTTCATATAACGGTATGGTACCGTTTTTTGGTAGTCTCGTTCAACATCATGTTTTGTGCTTACTGGTAAGAAACTTGAGATAAGATACAACACAGAATGGAAACTACACGGACTCAGAAGAGGAAAAGAGCATCGTATGAGGCTGGTTTCAAGACATGTTACACAGAGCAGGACTAGAATGAACTGTTTGGTGATTCAGACAAGGAAGAGGAGTCTGGAAAAGTTAATGTCAGCTAATGTCAGTTATGGTAATCAGCTGTTTACCGGTACCGGTACGTGGATTATTTTCAGAAAATTAGGAATAGTATGACAATACCCAGAAAAACAAGTAATTTGCTAAACAAATAAATTGATGGAACAACGTTGTGGGTCACCTTGTATATACGGGGTTTCTTTAAAAATCTAAATTTGCTGGTCAAAATCGGGGGGTCAGCTTATACACAAGATTGGCTTATACTCGAGTATATGGTAGTTTACACTTGTTTTCAATGCCTTTAATTGCATCTCAGCTCTTTGATTCAGTATAATTCTCTACAATGGCAAGCTCACTTTTGTGACATTCAGGTTAAAGGCCTTGAGTCCTCTTTTATCTAGCCAATATTCTCTCTGCTGTTAACCTTCCTGGCATGCCTCTGCTGGCCCACAGAGAAAATGCCTAGCCTTGACCCTGGCTTTGCAATAAGTACGTCAGCAGAAGTCAGCACATCAGCATTTACCATCAGTTCTGCAAAGCCAAGGTTAGTATCTCATTGTGAAGCTCCGTCACTTCTTGCAATATATAGTACAAGGATCCAGTGGAAGGGTAGAGGTGACTGAAATGCATTATTTGAACACTGAACATGCAGACACGCATTTAAGTCTCACCTGTTCTCACTCCCTTGGATCTTGAGATGGCAAACACATCGAAGGGCATTTTTAATGAACATTGATTGGGTTTGTTACCACTTTGCTTCACTTTATGAGTCTTTAGAAAAGTGTGCATGTGCAAGTCCCTGCTATTTGCCATTTAACTAAGATGCCTGCTTGTGTTTGTCAAGTAAATTCTTGTTAGCTGAATTAATTAATATGGAAGAGATAGGCGAGGAGAAATTGTGGCGTAGTTGTTTTTTAGAATTGTATTGCAGCACAAAAAAAAGGTAAAACCACCTACTCTGATGGAGCAGACTGTCAGTCATTGTCATTTTTTATTTGTCCATCAACATAAATCTATTGAATGAACATCACTGTAGGCTCTGGAGATTAAGTTTACCTTGGGCATTTTGGTCATCAAGGCTCAGGACATAAATCCCACTGACTCACTGTTCAAAATATTCAACAGAAGACTGCCCTTCAACAACCTGATAGCGCGCAGAAAGATCCGGAGTCTCACCTCTGATATTTCATATACACAGTTATTCATGCCTATTTAATATTTTTTCTACATGTTTTGTTGTAGGTATTTTATCACCGTAAAGCGGCTACTCTCTACAAAATAACCAGGCCTATTTGTGGTTGATACTAAAACTTATCTTGGCAGGAGGCATGAGGTTTGTTAAGAGAGTGTTTTGCTTCATCCAATCTGCTCAGAAGCAAATATTAAACATGTTCAATATTTATGATATTTATGACATCCTGAATTTTAAGGAGAACCCCGAGCACTGCCAAAGATGCAGACTATGCAATAGCAAAAGCAATAGCAAGCTGGTGCCGTACTGACTGAGACGAAAGAGGTCATAAACACAGCATAGGGCTTTCCATTCGTACTGTATCCATTTATTATTTACAGACTCTATCCAGGTTTCTGACAAGAGCTAATATTATAACTTCTTAAGGACCAACAGACACCCAGTCCCACATAATGTCAGAAAATGTGATGTTTGTGTTTATTTCTACTCATTAGATGTACAGACTATGATCGCACCATCTCAATGACTTAATCATTTTTTATTTGTTATTTATTTAGTTTTCAATGCACAAAAGTGCAAAGCATAGCTAGTTGTCACTGCTTGTTATCTGTCATGTTTGTTTAATGTCATGTTAATCAGAGTTTGACTGAGAGATATTTTTTCAAGATTTCTGGCTTTGAGAGTTGGGATTTTAAAAGGAATCCGTTTGTGTATGATGTGTGAGCAAATCATTAGCGGCTATATTCAAAGTTGTCGACTTAAATGGGTCACATAAGTCCAGAGATCAGCAGGGAAAGTTACATATGTTCAGTGTTGCATTGTGCAGGTGCTTACCTCAGTTTTATTTGGATTATTAACATCAGATGTGTCTAATCCATGTCTCCGAGGTTGCCACGATTGCCTTGTTTCCAGATTTCTTGGATGGTGATTTTTTTCAGTTCGTCTAGTTCCTCAATTTAAAGCAAACGCCTGCTTTTAATCCCTACAAATCCTGGATAATAGGAAAAGCAGACTGATACACACCACCGCGGATGTGCATATAATGTCACAATGATCAAATGAAAATAAGAATAAAACAACATACAAATAAACATAGCAGTCTATCATGTAAGGAAATAGGTATCCATGAATAGCAATTATAGTCACACTAATTTGAGTTCAGTTCTCCGTTAAAGGACCATACTAATACCATTATGCATGTCTGAACCTAATATATTCAATTATTGTACACGTAACGTTATTGACAATCATTTCCCAAAGCATACTACTGGAATGGTGAATTAAATATTTTCCTACCTTCCAGACCACCATTGGTTTCAATTCATTCTGGTACGCTATTAAAATCAACTTGTTGATACTTGAAATATTCTTGGGATAGGTAATCCATCATCGCAAACAAGACGTATTCAAAAATTTTTTTTTTAGAAGTTATATAATTTTAGCGTTTAAGCACAATAAAAAGTGCAGAGTGAATGATGTATGTCTCCACCAGGGAATACAGTCCCAAAAGAAGACCTGCGTTTATCGAAAAATTTTAATGACCATGACTTCATAAGGCTGCATAACTGTTAGCAGGTGAAACATTGATTTTTAAGATGGGTGTATCGCTTGATTATTTGATTTTGAAAGATTAAGAGATTTTGCAAAATATCAGGAAAGCTGAAATACGGTTTTATCTTTTGGGAAGTGGTTGTCAGTAGCGTAACATGTATGAAAATTGAATATATTAGGCTCAAACATCCAGAATTGATGGTATGGTCCTTTAAGAGTCAAAATGGAGAGAGAGAGAGAGAGAGAAGGGGGCCTGAGAGATGTCATTTGTCCTTCTCTGGAAACGTTCTGGATAACTGTGGATCAGTTGATGAGCCAGACAAAGCATATAATGTTCCTGATATGTAAAATGTAATATTCCTCTGTTCTCTGACATAACTGTTTTCTGTATTTACCCCAACAATCAATCAATCAATCAGTCAGTCAATCAATCAATCAATCAATCAATCAATGTAATTCTGTGGGTACTGGAAGAGACCAGAGGTGGGCTGATTAACAAACATGAACACTGATGATCAATAAAGAATAAAATCTCCATCATTGATGGAAATGTCATGTTTGTTATCCTGTGATAAAACATGAATTTCACAGATCAGACAGTTATGGTGGAGCTTCTACAGCTTCCTGCTAGAGTGGACACTTAAAATGTATTCAAGTTCCGAGTCTGAATCACACATATCTGCAGACACATCTCTGTTTGACAGAAGCTCCGCCCCCTGCATGTAACTCACCTGAGAAGTGTGTAAGTCCTCAGGTAATTCTGAAGTCTTAATACGGAGGTGTGCAATTTTGGCATTAATTCGGACTTACTGTGTGTGCATATCTCAAGTCTGAATATGTCCCTTAGTGTTTGCACCAGAGGAACAAAATCTTTGAAATTTATCATAAGGTGTTAGTATGTGTGGAGGTCACTGACATTTTCTGTGATTATTTGAAAAATCTTGTATCATTAGCCACCAATACGGGGTATGTTTTAAAAAACTTTTCTCCAGTCACGTAAAATTGTTATGCTAGTAGTGTATTATGATTCATGTTTCATGCTTTTCCAGCTCATCAAATCCTCTGTTCAGGCCCAAATAACTTTGAGTGTCTCTAATTTCAGATGAGTACTTCCCCATTATAATTCAGGTTTAAGCTGGCCTAATTCAAAGCTACGGTGGCAACCTCATTTCCCATCTCCACATGTATATTTGACAGAAATGCCCCCAGGGAACAGAGCACCTTGGCACCTTCCTACCAAGATCTTTTATAGGGTATTGCTGTGGTATTTGATGAACCCTCATTAGCTTGGCCTTATTTCTCAGACTAATGCCCCTTTACTGCTTTTAGCTCTCTCTCTCTGTCTTACCTGAATAGGGCCATTTCTTTTGGGAAATTGCAATAATCTGCACTTAATAATTGAGTGTGTGAATGGTGAAAAAGTATCTCTTTTTTTTTCCTTCTCAAGTGTTGGATGCACTTGAAACAGCTTGATGACCTATCAAATGTGGAATAAGTGGATTAAATTCATAATGCCAATGCGAACAGATTTTATAGGACTCCACCAAAATTACTTTTTTATTCTCCCCTACACAATTGGTAAAGCAGAGATTGGTCTGAATGTATAAAGTTTTGTGTCTTTGTTTTGTTTGTTTTTTTTTTTTATTTAACAGAGTGGAATTGGCATATATGAAAAAAAATAGCCCTCACAATGGAAGATGGAGTGATACAGATGTGTATGCACCTATATATGAATGTAGTTATAGGATTACGCATAGATATGTATGTACACATGGGAGGATATATAGATATATGATATTTTTGATTTTGATTTGTATTTGTGTCATACACACAAAGTACCCACATGCTTATAAGACACCAAATACATTGTTGTTGAAACAGAGGAAAATGTCTTAATGGTAAAGGTAAATCCTTTTATTGTCATATGCACACAAGTACAAATTAAGTTCAGCCTCTGCTTTTAACTCATCGCTAAGGAGCAATGGGCAGCCACTGTACGGCGCCCGTGGACCAACTCCAGTCCTAAGCCAGTGTCTTGGTCAAGGGCACTGACAGGAGAATTAAGCCTAACATGCATGCTTTTGATGGTGGGGGAAACTGGAGCACCTGGAGGAAATCCACACAAGCACGGGGAGAACATGCAAACAACACACAGAAAGACCCTGCCTACGGCTGTCACAATACCAGATTTTTACTACACGATTATCATGGCCAAAAGAATTCAGGATATTGTGGTATCTATAGAAAATTTGAAAAAAAAAAAAAAAANAAAAAAAAAAAAAAATAATAATTAATAGATTAATAATAATAATAATATTAATAATAATAACAATAATAATAATAATAATAATAATAATGCTATCACTCAGATTCATCTGTAACTTTGTTTATTGTGTGTTTTGTCTCTTTTTTGGCAAATGAATTGCACCCAAATATGAGTGTAGGGAGGTGGAGAGAGTCTGTAACCATAACAGTATGAAAGCTACAAAAAGAGCAATTACACTTAATGGATAGTATAAAGGCAACCAGATGAAATGATAAACAAAAGATCCACAAATCTAACAAATAACCAGGAGAGAGAAAATCATGTCAAGTCCAACGCCATGATAACTTAGCTTTAACAACACAGCTAAGACCTTCATGTAACATTTTCCGTTACAGGGCTAGAAAACTAACTGCTGCTTCCTCTCTCTACTGTGGAGAAATCTGCAGGATGATGGAGGTGAAGGTGGGTGGTATTGCCCCCTTTTGCTGTTACTGTCGATCGGCATTTCCTGCGGACTGGGCATCTATCAGTACCCTGTCTTTTATTTTTTACCGAATCCAAAAGCCTCCCACACTTGTGAGCTATCTTTTTCAGGTTAGGGTAGAGCATCTAGTTCTCGTCTGTCATCTCCAACATAATGTTCCACAGTAGTAGTGGCGGTTGCTAGCTAGCTACCTACCTAGTTACTGTGTCACATCACATATGGGGTGGGCATTTTGGGAGGGAGACAAAGTGAGAATGGAAAGGATTTAAGAGGTGCTGGATTATTTACATATTATCATTTGTGTATTATTAACATGATATCAATATTTTTTCTTTTTTTTTTTTTGTTTTAATGGTCAATTCCGGTATATCATCATCAATACCAGTATATTGCGACGCCCCTAGTCCTGTCCCCGCCTGGGAATTGAACCCAGGACCTTCTTACTGTGAAGCGTCAGTGCTAACCACTGAGCCACCAAGCCACCCCGTCTAAAACATACTGTGAGAACATCCCAAATAAATCAAAAGAGTTAGCCTAATACAAAAACTTTGCAACTTAAACAGAGAACTTTGTCTTCTCTCCCAAAGCTTTACATAGAAGCTCCAACAAAGAAGCTTCTCTTCCTAAAACACAAGTCGTCTTTGATAATCATTCAGCCAAAATAAATCTGCTCTGATTGAAGACATTTTATGAATAAATACAGCCCTCAAATCATAATATAAAGAACAATAAAACATAAAATTTATTCATTTTCCATCTCTTAGCCCACATAACTCACAGAGTCACAGAGAGGTATATGTACATGCACATGGTTATGTATATACAAAGATTCAGTTTGAACATTTGGATGGACTAAGTTCAACTGATGATTAAGTCAAAGTACATAATGGCATCTCTGTTTTTTTTTTCTTTTTTCTTTGTGTTTTGTTTGATCACTACCTTTGTTATTTTAAAAAAGTAAAATATCTACAATAAGAAACAGTGTGATGACACAGCATCTTCACGTTCATCAGCTCTAGTATTCTCTCCAGTATTCTGCAAGTGAGTCATTCACCAGTCACAAATATTTGAGCGTTAATATTTGTTTCTGACTTTGTTGCAGTTCTTCTTGTTAGCAGGGACTGTAGTCTTCTGTCAGGATTACATCTTTTCTCTCAAACCCTTACGTCCTCTGCCAGCGTGATCGATGCCCTCGACACCAATGGAACTAATTCAATGGCTAAGCTTTAATTAGCCTGACAGTATTTCCACCAGAGGAGCACGCTCTGACGTCTGTAACCCCGTTACTTCATGTAATTGATAATGCCCGCCAAAAAAATGTATTTATTATGATATTTGCCTCTTACCTTTCACCAAGAATCAATATCATTACCAAGACAAAGCAGTCCTCCTGCTACCCAAATTGCTGTTAGAGATCTTCGTTTGCATTCCTCATGTCAGTGCAAACACTCCAATTATGCAGCTGTTTACTTCACTTAGAGCTGTCTGCTGGATTCCTCTTCAGTCCTGATATTTCTAAGCAATTATGAGGAGGGGATGATATTGTTTTTATATTGTAAATGTCTTGATACGAGGATGATTTCCTGCACCTGATGGCCTGGTGGCTCAAATCAATTTGGATAATGAAGGTAAAATATGAAGCTCATGTTTGGCTCGAAAGTGCCGGATCAATAAAGTCATGACAGGAAATTGGCAGTTGCTCTTTTGATGTATCAGATGAGTAATTATGTAATTATGTAGTTAACATCATGCGCTCGTTAAACTGCATCAAGTAATTTGCCGGAGCCGTTTGATGGCCTTGATGACAAGTGCTTTTCTGTAAGCCTCTGGAGTCTACAGGCAGTTTTGCAGGTTTTCTTCTCTTTGAAATGGCTTTTTATTTGCCGCCTAAAACGTTGCACTTCAAAACATTCATCACTGGACCAGACAACTCATTTGGCTTGTGAAAAATATTTGTTTTTGCAGTCTGTAAGCAACAAACAACATTTTCAAGGCTTTGTTTGCTGTTTACAAAGAAAGTGTGAAGGACTAAGTCAGAAATGATAACATGACAATCAAGTATGGAGGAATTTTTAAGCATGAATATATACTAGATAGATAGATAGATAGATAGATAGATAGATAGATAGATAGATAGATAGATAGATAGATAATGTAGAATATGCAGACAATTTTATATATATATATAAAATTGTGATTCTAGAAAACACTGATGCATTTTGGATCACTGATCTTGAGGCCTTGCTTCTTGTTTCCAGGTCTGACAAAAGGGATTAGCCAGAGTTTACCTGCACATATAAAGTTCCCATCATTTTTTTCCTTCATGAAAAATATCCAGTTATAAAATGATTTTGTCATCCTGACCTGTTTCTTACTAAAATCACTAAACCGTTGTTCATAAGCTCCTTGTAAACAAACAATGATCGTGAGAGAATCGGCAGCCTTTACTGTCGCTGTGTTGCATTTTGTATTGTGTGCTGCCTTGGGTTGAATATTCAGAAATTCTGCTGAATTGATTCAACCCACAAAAACAGAAAATGCTGATGTTTTCCTATTGTGAACTGGAGCAAACTCTTTGAGAGTTTCTGTAAATGGCAGATGGAAGAAGGACTGCAAATTGCTTGGAACATCAGCACTTTTACAACAACGTCTTCGGTGAAAGCCAGGCGGAAACCTTTGACCGCAGCCGCAAAGTCCTTTTTTTTACAATGAAGAGGGAATGAATGAAAATGGCTGAGTGCGGATAGAAAAATGGGATAGTTAAGGGGAAAAAAAAACAAAAAAAAAACACGAATTCTCAAAAGAGACACTGCTACATTAGGGGAAAGTAAAAAACATAGTTTGCAGCAATACCAGTTTTTATACAGTTTGGCCCTGACTTTACATTATTAGCTTGCTGTTGAAAGGGATTATGAATCTCAGATTAATGCTAGATTGTTAAAAAAATAACAATTTTTTATTCATCAAAGTTTGTTTTTGCTGTATGTGCCACTGAGGATCAGCTGTTTTATGTTGGCCTGCTCTCCAGCTATAATATGGGGGCAGTCGTGGCCTAAAGGTTAGAGAAGTGAGCTTGTGACCGAAGGATCACCGGTTCAATCCCTGAACTGGCAGGAGAAATTAGGGTTAGAGAGGTGAATGAGCAGCACTTGCCCCTCCCTCATTATCACCGCTGAGGTGCCCTTGAGCAAGGTACCTAAACCCAAATGCTCCAGTGGAGCTGCTCAGTGGCAGCAGAGACATCTGTGGTTAATGGGCAACTTCCTGGTGTGAGTGTGTGAGCAGGGTGTTCCTGCAAAAGAGCATTCGATGCTCAGTGAACTGCCCCTGCATAAATAAAGGTTAAATAAACAAAATTTAAATGTAATAAAGTACATTTTTTTTGGTATCTGTGATTCTGAACCTGTTTTCAGATAATTTTAGTTTTAGTTAATTTAAACTTAAGACAAATTAGTTGTCTTAACTTGATTTATTTAAGTAGCAAAAACTATAACATATTAATTACATGCAACAAAAAATATTAAATTCAGGAGTAAGTAAATTACTTGAAAACAGCAAATTCAAATTTATTGAGATGAACAAAAGCATAAACATTTAGTTAACTGGAAACATTTTTAAAATTGTTGTGCACTTAATAACATTACGTTTAGAAACGTAATTTTTTTGAGGTAATCAGTTTCCTCAAATTTTTTTGAGTAGACTTAACAAATTCAGCAACAGCACACTAGTATAAATGTATGTTTTGGCCATATTGAAATGCTTGAAGTTTGGGGTAAATATCACAATTGGGAACAGGAAGTAATGGATCAAAATACATCCAAACTACGTCCCTTCTTTTTGAGATTAAGACTGCATTTACACCCTCCATTTAAATGCGATCTCTATATCTGGATAACAACATCTGATGTCAGGACTTGGATTTACACCTCATATTAAAAGTTGTTCTAGATTCTGCTATTAGAGTCTGTGTTTCCTCCTTGAACATGGACAAGCTTCATCCTCCATTCTTTACATTAATTTTGCACTGGCTTTCATCGTTCATGTTCCAGGTGCAGGTACCCACCAACTCCTGATTTAAAGTAACTTTATTAATGAGAGTGAGTGGGAAGAGGAGGCAAGGTGACATTTCTAAATTTGTGGGTGGATTTTATTTCCGCATAAATCGATGTATAGTGCACTCAGAGTAGCAGAACTATATTATGTGATTGTAAGTCGATTTACTCAGGTATATAAACACTCCATCACCCGAAGGTTTGGTTCATACTTGACATGGATGTAGAACGACAGTTGGCATGTGGAAAATGTGACATAACTGCCGGCTGCGGAAGCCGTTTCTGAGGGTTGCTCACCCAATCATGCGCCACTTGATTTTTGAAACAACGCAATGTCGTTTGTGTGATATAAATGCACATTCATTGACAATTCCCCAAGTGAAGAGGTGCAGAGGAAGGGAGAGGGAGGAAGAAAACAAACAAACAAGGGCGGACAACTTTTCGATCTTGCAGCCAACGCAAGTAGCAGCAATGCTTCTTCTTAATCAATCAACAACAACTCGCTTGTTTGATTGAATTCGTTTTTGTTGCGGGTGACTGAACCAAAAACTACTTCTAGTATTTCTGCTGGTCTGTTTTCATTTTAGGGATGGTTAAGAGTGGCTTTGTCTGACAGTGCCGCCAAAAGTCCTGGAGTTGGAGTGCACGGCTGTCATGAAAGCATGAGAACTGTAAATGCCAGGACATGCAGATGGTCTGCTGCAGAGGCATCCACGTCCATGTCCACCTCATTGTCCATGTTAAGCATGAATCATGCCGCAAATCCTATTTATTCCATCTCTCTGTATGGCTTACTATGCATTTTTTGTTAATAACAGTACAGATAAAAATCAGAGGATGGCGTGCATGTAAATGTACTGACAGATCTGATCACAAAGCAAAGCCAAACACACATTTTTTTTCCTTGTCTGGATAAATGATCTGGATACAGATCGGATCACAGCGAGGTCAGGCTGGCAAACATGGGTCACGCTGAGGAAAGTTTACAGCTTTTAATGAGCTGAGCTTATTACACGACTCTTCATTCATTCATGTAAAAATGTATTTAGGTAAAGACAACATTCAGGAAGCATGCACCCCTTTGTTGAAAATCTTCTGAATCAAAGGTATTTGATTGGAATATGAACGTAATAATCACATGTATATAAATCATGCATTCTGTGAATTATAATGAATCCCACTGTTATTGACAATGACAACAATCTGTCATTGTTTTGCTGATTAGTGCTGCTGCTTCATTTGTGTTCTCCTTTTCCAGCATTTTTGATGAAATACCTGACAGCCGTTTAAACATTCAGTTAGCTTAAACCAACATTTTCAATCAATTTTACAAATACACTTATAGATGTCTGCAATTTGTGATGGATTTTTGTTGTGCACACTCAACTATTACACTTCCAGAATTCAATTAATACATCTTTATCAAAAGGTTCTAAAAATTAAAGGTTCTAGACATAATTCAAGCTGCTTTAATGTTTGATGACAGTCCAGGAATCTAAACACGATTGTGCGGGCTTGGATCAGTGGTTCTTATGTGTAGAGCGTCGTATGATTTATTCCAAATAGATTTCAGCTCTTCAAAGGCATATTTTAGCATACCCCAAAATCTGCAGGAGTACATCTTGAATTTTTATGATCTGAGGTGAGCGAATTCCACAGAAATCATTTCTGTAGAGTGGTTTTTTTTTTTTTTGGTTTTTTTTTTATCTTTCTTTTTCAGAAACCCACAGGCAGGACAGAACTTGCATTGGATTTTTCTGCAGCAGATCAGATACATTTTGCACTTAGATATATTTGTACACAATCAATAACTTTTGAATTGAGAAACACTTCAGCTTGATCATGATGATGGATTGATTCTGCTGAGTGACTTAAATATTTAATATACTTTATATTTTCTCTCAGAATTCCCAAAGTGTAATGAAAATGCTTTTATTAGAAAATTGACTGTGCAGCTTTATTTGACCTCTGCATGTTATTGCTCAGGGACTAAAAGATGCCAGCGGTGTTAGATGCTCATATTTAGATAGCATCTATTTGGCCAACAGAGGAATCTATGTTCTAAGACTGGTGATGTCCAATTATTAATATAGCCTGCTAGTATTCTGTTGTAGCAACTCACGGATCAAAAGCCAAGGACAGCTCAGCACAGTGATTGAACAAACTGATGAAAAGAGGAGATCTTAAAACATCACCCATGCTGCTCTCCCTTCCCAGAGGGTGAGCGAGGAAATGGGTGGGGGGTNGGGTGGAGGCAGGTAAATCAAAAGAGGCCGGTGTGTGTGGATTTCCTAAACCAAACAAGTTGTTCCAAGCTGTGTGTAATTCACCCCACAGATGATGGGTTTTACAGCCTTTTCGCCTGTATTCTATCCAGTGGGGATCTGTAAATCTGTCAAGGAGAGAGTCAATTCCATTCCTCCTGCTGTAATCTCATTTGCCTCTGGTGCCAATGGTGCATCAAATGTCGTCGCTGGCTCTCGTGGTTGGGTGCGGTGCGTTCGCCTGCCTGTCCGCTCTCCTGCTTCCCCGCCTTACTGTGGCGAGGGAGCCCTGGAGTAAATCCCACCTGTCCCACATGAGGTGCTCCATCAACCACAAAAATCCATTATCCCTGAATGTTTTAAGGGGCTAATGGAATCCTTATCTTTATTTTGCCATAGAAGAATTTAATTACATGCCGTTGTAAAAGTTCCCCCAGTTTATCAGGCCTACATGTATATCTTGGCTTTTTTTTTTTTTTTTTTNTTTTTTTTTTTTTTTTTCAGGTTTAAGAGTGTTTGCAAGGATGTTCCCGGGCCGATGTCTGTGTTTTACAGTAGTATTCTGTCATTATTGTTCCACCAATTTCCTGTGCACAGTTTGTGCAAATAAGATAAGATGAAATCAAGACAGATGTAAACGCCCTCATTCACCTATGTACTCCAGGTGAATATTGTTTGGCGTTTCCCAGCAAATTTATTGTGTGTATCATGGAGAGGAAAAAAAGGAGCATGCATTAGAATAATGCGTACAGTGAAAATTTGATCAAACCCATTGCTTTTACTTTGTTTTCCTTCCAGCACAGCAATTTTATAACAAGCGTTCCAACAGCCGCTCAGTTGTAATTGCTTGGGAGTGTGTGTATGTGTGTGTGTGTGTGAGAGAGAGAGAGTGTGGATGAGCTGGGTTGTCATTTGCAATCCTTAAAGGGTAAAGAAAGCAGGAAGGGGATGCAGATGAAACAGAATAATTACTGTCAGCATATTTTGTTTATGCAGAGATATGTTTTGTTTTTAAAATGTCCAGGATAATAGCTTTGATGACATGTCTAAGTGGAGGCTCAGAGCGTTGTAGTTGGAGCTCGTTAAATGTAACATTTCTCTCCTCTGCTGTCAAGGGTCTCAGTGATTAGGGAGCGAGCTAAACTCTAGGTGTTGGTGTTACCTGCAAAATATGTTTTTAACCACCTAGTTTCTGTCCACCCGAGTCAGCTTCAGATTTGTGGATCTGTGCTGCATGGTGCTAATTATAGATAATTTCAGCGAAGAACTGCAAGTGTCAAATGTTGTGTGAATTCTAAAAAAAAAAAAAAAAAAAAATACTGCACATTTTTACTCTTTGATGATTTTTCTGGTCACTCTGGTATTACATTTCTTGAAAAACACAATTACAGTGTGTGTGCATGGTAATGTTATGATTTTATCAGAAAATATCAAACACTTTATTGCATTAAGACTAAAGAATATAGTTATTAGCATAGCACAGTTACAATTAATGAGCTTCTAAAAACTGCAGTAAGCTAATATCCAGTGATCTGTTGTAAGAAAGTGCTGCCTGATTCAGTCTCGTCATTATATCATTTTAAATGAGTCGTGGCACACTGTAAAACGCTTCTGCTTTTACTGAGATATTAGTTTCACTGCATAAATACTGAAACAGACAAGATCTTGGTTTCAGCAGCTGTATTATCCATTATCTTTATCTGAAAAATTATAGCAACACCACTGACTCAGAAAAATGGCATGACTACCAAGTAGATGAATATTACTTATGGTAGGGCTCTTCAAAAACATCAGTTTGATGCAGATGTGTAACAGTTGTGTCACAAAAGTCCAGGCAGCCATGGACAGTGGAAGGTTAAATATTTCACAAATATAATGTCCAAAGTAAGGAAGATGTCATTGTGAAACAGTAGTGTTCTT
Organism: Lucifuga dentata; assembly: GCA_014773175.1. Classification (NCBI taxonomy): domain Eukaryota; kingdom Metazoa; phylum Chordata; class Actinopteri; order Ophidiiformes; family Bythitidae; genus Lucifuga; species Lucifuga dentata. The sequence goes on from VXCM01000561.1 coordinate 96,924, forward strand.
GTGGGTGCAGGTAACTTAGAAGTTAAAGCAAAACAGCTCTTTTATCCCTGTTTTTCCTCTCTAAGCACTAAGATTTAGAGAACAGTTTGCATTCACAGCAGCCAGGTGTCCTATTATTAGCCAAGGCCAGTACCTGGATTTTGGCTAGCATCCCAAAAACTCAACAGAATGTTGCATTCCTGCCTCTTTTATTTTATTCTCTAGTCACATTTCAAGCCTGATATCTAAAGTTGTTTTGGTGTTTACATGGCTTAAATTCGGCTGAATTGGACTGAATCTGGTATGTTTCCCCACTTGAGCAGGTCTGACCTGCACTTGCACTCTGATATGGACCAAAATAACTGCACCAAGATCTTTTGAGGAAGTGGTCCCAAGATTGTTTGTGGTGTGAACATGATCTCAACTAGTTCTGGATCAAATACAAACACGGTTTGTACAGTTTTTCATATTCAATGCGTTTCCTGATACATAAGATCGATCAAGTTTTTAGTTGTCATAGAGGTCAACATGCACAAGAAGCTATCCTATTATCTACTCTATGCTTTCTCTTTCATAGAGGCTCTATGTTATTCCCATAGATTAATGAAAACATGCATTTTGAGGGTTAAAGTTCAAAAAGAACAGCACTGGGACATAGTTGATGTAGAACCAGAGAGGGTTAGGTTCACATCTGATTACTCGTAGCAAAACAAATGGAGGCTGTGAAAAGGTCATGACATATTGACTTTATCAACACTTCTTCAAATTAGCATGTTGAAGGTTAGCATGTTGTTGTATGTGCTCATTACATGCTCCACTCTTCTGTTAATCCATCTAAATGCAGCACGTCTTCGCAGTATGTGAAGCAATATGTGGTTTTCCCAACATTGTCTTGAAGTGCATTAAATTCAGCCTGGTATGTGGCCCAACAGCAACTTCTTCCTGTTTTGATTTACTTGCTCCCACCCCCCACATGTCTGACCTATGAGCAGATAGAGCTTTTTTTTTTTTTTTTTTTTNTTTTTTTTTTTTTTTTTTTCTGTGTGAAACCCAACCAAATCCAGGATAAAATGATTCACTGTTTCTATAAGTTGGAAAAGACAATAGAAAATCACAAACTACAACTTATTTTCACAAAAATTACCATCATTGACCTGTGGGGGGCACCACAACAACAGGCCAAAACATGGTAACATACTTTATATTTGTTGGAGTGGTCCAGGAAGCCACTGCATCATTTTAGAAGTATGGCGTGTTTACTGTTGCTTTGTTCAGGAAATAAATTTGAGCTGTGAGTGGCCAATAAGCTTTAAAGATGTGGAAAGATAACCACTAGATAAGGATGTGTTGATTTTTCCCCCCACAGAAATGTCATTTGAAGCATCAGCAGCTATGTTATTTAACACAGATATGTTTAGAGCCCATTAAAGCTGATTAAAGAGAATACATTTAAAGGGAGGACACATTCAGATGGCAGATGGCTGCCGCAGACAACGATGAAACACTATATTGTGTCAAAACTACAGAAGTCAATCCAGTGGCAGGAAATCAGCCAATTACTGAAGCCTATTTTTGTTTATCTTTCTGGTAAAAACTTGCTCTCTATAATTAATCTCACCACAGTGCTTTATTTTTGTATTATTTAAAATAAGTTTTACCACTTATCTTTTATATGATTCTTCAGGGAATACAGAAATATAGTCTCGGTGCTGCAGTTCACCCTCGACCTCCACAGTATTAGTTCTTTATAATGCTGCTTATATGGGAATTGAAGTGTTTCTACTCATGCATTATACAAGCACCAGTTAAGTGCCTGAATTCTATCTCAGAAAAGAATGTCTTTAAGTTGATATGCATTGTGTTTTTAAACTTTTTATTCAATATCCTGTGGAGCGAACTGTGTTTTAATCAAATTCAGTTTACATAAAGATAAGCAAAACAGTTTGCTGGATGTAGCAAATGACAAATAGCATGCACACAAATTGGGTGGAAATATTAACTGCAACTTTAATAATTCAGAAGTATCACCTCAATTTGTGTGTGGCAGAAAGTATTTTAGAAAACTTCAAACTGCTTGGTGTTTTGTTTGCAACTTCAGTTATGCAGATCACGTCTCTCTCTTTTTTTCTTTTTTTTTTTTTTTTTTNTTTTTTTTTTTTTTTTTGTTTTTTTGACAATAGCACTATCAGCAGAAGCTGGGCCTCCTTTAATCAGCTTTGGCCAGTTTGAGGGAAAATGTCACCGATTCAACCGCTGCCCTTTCTCTTGTTCATTTTGGTTCCACTGATAACATCTGCTAGCAATAAAAATTGTACTTTCCAATGTAAAATCTAAATGTCAAGCAAGCTAGGAAGTTCTATATTAATGCACAAATAAGATTGCCAGTTCTAATTTGAATGTTCTTTAAATTTAATCACTGAGCTCTTGCAGTAATGTGGCTCCGTCCGTCTGCAGTAGCAGTTGGACATACTTCAGGTTATTTGGTCGTATGGTTAAGAATTATACATTTAGTAATTGGTCTGCATTTATACATCAATACAGCCTCAAAGTGTGCATCTGCCGTCTGTGAGTTAATTCATCTGTGCATGTACATTTCAGGAAAAAAAAAAAAAAAAAAAANAAAAAAAAAAAAAAAAAAAAGTCAGAAAAAGATTTAGATCATTACAAGGACAGAAAACAAATTTACTTAATCTTGTTCTAACTGTTGTTTTTGATACTAAGACTCCACGTTTCTGGTAGAAGGATCACCTGTAGTGCTGAACCCACTGAGAATTATCACCCAGCTCTGCAGAGATTTCAGCTGCTTTTAGCTAAAATTAAAGTCATTTTGGTTTTGTGGCCTGGAAATTTTCACCAACATCTGAAATAAAACCAGCATTCCCAGCAAACAAACTCTTATACACCAGCTGTCCAGCACCAAATGACTAAAGCTGAAGATCCAGATATTTTCCTCAGATCAGATAGAACATTACACTTACATTCATCAGATCCACAAAACATGACTGGAGTGGATTGCTAACATTTCTGTGAGTCTCGTGGATGAGTAGGTAGGCAATTATTTGCTAAATTATGAGCCATAACAACTTGATAAGCAGATGATACTGTACATTGAGACTCTGTGTCTATCAATTTAATTTTTTTCCTTTTTTTTTTTTTTTTTTTTTNTTTTTTTTTTTTTTTTTTTAGCTTTTTCTGCTGGGCTGTGGCCAGATATCAACAATTTCAACATGCATTAGGCTTAAATTTGATCATATTCTTGCAACATTAGAGTTGCTTGTTTTCTTAGCCAATTCCACACATTTATTTTGATTGCAAGGACCAAAAATGAAACTTCAGGTGCTGACCCGTTGTCCATTCCTGTCAAGCAGCAGCAGCCAGTGCGTGAATAGTTAATGCGGACATTAGTGTACTGTGAAGTTCACTGGGAAGTTCTGTTCCATGGGAGAGGGAAGGGCAAAAGCACATCACACAGACACACACACACACACACATACATTTCATGCAGTACATGCAACATGTGCATCCTGACTTGACTGTCTCGGCGGGTTGGGGAGATTCTCCAGATGCCCTTCAATGGTTCACTGAGCAAGAGGATTACTTCGGGGGGCAGGCCGTTGTGTGGTGACAGTTGGCTGACACAGCACAAAGTGCAGAAAAAAATATGACAATCTTAAATATTGTGGAGACAGCACGACCTGCTCATTGCGTAAGAGAACTCTGCCCCAGATTTCAGTTAATCAGTCTTACATTTTACTATTATTGAATTAAGCCATTTTAAATGCACACTAAGATTGATGTTTATTTTTATTTTTATTTTTTTTTACTATAGGGTTGATGATCACTGTCAGTGACTCACCAATTATTTCAAAACTCACTCTCTGGCCTGGCTTGTAGTGTTTTGGAAGAAAAACTTACGAACTTCAGTTTTAATTATTTTTTAAAAAGTGACAAAAGATGAATCTGTGACAGAAACCTGGCAATGTTGTTGAATTTCCTTGCTTACCAATGAGCTTGATGTCATAATGTATTCACATTCATTTGCATGAAAATTATAGTCATTTTCCCATCACAATTCAACCATGTAGCAACAATTCTGCAAATGTGGAGCACATTTGATATTGAAATCAGCATTTGATCTTAAGATACACATGAATTAGAGTTGATGTCAATAATAATATATGACATATTGCACCTATAAAACAGAAATAGCATATTGTAGATTATTACAATATGATGTCAATAATAATATATGACATATTGCACCTATAAAACAGAAATAGCATATTGTAGAATATTACAATATTTGATATTTTAGTTTGATGTAATCCCACTGAGCATTTTAATAGAAAACTGCAGAAAAGCTTCACACGTCGCAGGAACATTTATCAACACTTCACACTGTGTCTGTGTATTGTCGCTACTCTAAGATGATGTGAAATGCGTGCGGCCCCATTTCAGCACAATCCCTCACTCTCCCTACGTCCCGACAGGCCTCATCAACTACCGAGAGGTCGGTCTGAGGCTGGCATTTAATCTAAATGACCTCTCTGCCATGGCACAAGACGCACATAACCCACAGCAGCTGCATCATCTTTAGATAGGAGATGATGGTTAACATAGACGTTTCCAGGTTGTGTGTGTATGTGTGTGTGTGTGTGTATAGGTACTGTATGTGTGCTCCTACTATTCTCTGTTTCCCATTTTCTCACTTGGCAAGCAGACTTCCTTTTTTTTCTCTCTCTCTCTTTTCACATCCAGTGTACACAGATGTGTATTGTGTTTGTCACTGTGGTGTTTTGGGTCTATAGGTTCATATTTTGTCCAGCTGTCAGTCTACCAAAATATTTTTCCAACTGTTCGACCTGGAGCGGTCATAGAGAATCAGACTGCTGAGCCAAGCCACGAGGCAAAACGAATCCATGACCTTCACCCAGAGGTGTGTAGGTGTTGCAGAACTCAAGCTGACAAGTTTTATTTGTATTTTTGCTTGCATCCGCTTTTACCAGGAATATGACAAGAGGGTCGCTGCAGTCTGGTAATGATAAAGACAGATCATGCTGAAATGTTGATTGGATTTAAGACTAAAACTTAAGGCTTAAGGAGTAAGCAAGTTCTGTAGCATTATGACAAATTGATATGTATATATTTGTGGAAGCAGTATCTTTCTCTCTCTCTCTCTCTCTCTCTCTCTCTCTCTCTCTCTCTCTCTCTCTCTCTTTCTCTGAGCCAAAGAGAGCCAATTTTTGAGTTCCATTTGCCTCTTGTACCTTTAAAAATCCCCAAATTACAGAACTGCTCAAATTACATAACAACTTTTCCTGTAATCTTAGGTCTTGACAATGTTTTTCTGTGTGTTTCTCAGCTAGAAGGAGATGGCTTACATCTGAAAACGATATTCAAACACACATGAGAAGTGAAAACATGTGAAACAGCCCATGAGATGTTAAAACATGAAATAAATCATGGTGATTTTGCTTGTATGGATACAAACAAGGAGGAGCTGTATGTCATATTTGCAATATTTTGTGCAAAAAAAGAACAAAGAGAGGCTGAAAGGCATAACGTTGTTTTGTCATTTCCTCTTCCTCTCATAGAACAGCTCAAATTTTTGCCAGTAATCTGAAAGAGTTATCTGAAATGTAAGGCGTCTAGGATGGCTCCAAGTCTGCTGCTTACCCTTAAAGGACCATAGCAGTGATTTTAGATGGTTGAGCCCAAGCCATTCTTGGCCATTTTCCTAGCCATTTTTTCAAAATGTACTGGAGCAGTACATTTTAGAATTGTTTTTCTTATCTTCCAGATTACCACTGGTTTCAGGTCATTCCAGTACACTGTTAAAGTCAACATGTACAGTTATTTATACCAACATACAGCTACAGTAAGAAAATGTACGTCTCTGCCAGGGAATATAGAGTCCCAGAAACCGGCTTTTACCTAGAAATTTAAATGACAAAATACTGAATTTTAAGGTGGGTGTATCACCTGAACATTTAATTTAGAAAGATTAGGGAATTTTGGGAAAATAACATAAGAAATAAAATACAGTTTTATGTTTTTGAAAATAGTTGGCAGTCATGTAACCGTGTGTGTGTGTGTGTGTGTGTGTGTGTGTGTGTGNAGGGGGGGGGTAGTAGTATTTATTGGGCTCAAATATGCAAAATCACTAGCACTGTCCTTTATCGAGTGTCACAACCCTGACCTGAGATTTGTTAAACATCAGAAAAGTTTATATGGCCTGGAAAATCTGAGCTAATGTAGTCTGAGCTTGGCACGGAGGTCTGTGGCTTGTATTAAATGAAAATGATGGCTGCTGACTGTGATTCTGGCTTTAGTACAGCACTCAACCTACTCACCGGATTTGACCCCCACAGACTTTCATGCCTTCTCTCATTGTATCAGCTGTGGACAGCTAAGACAAGGACTTATATGAAACTGGTGTAAAATCTCTCCAACACTGCTGACATAATATGCTGGGAAGAGATTTTGCAGAAAAATCTTGTCTGTTTTTTTTTTTTTTTTTTTTTTTCCAGAACTTACCAGTCATACCTTTTTAATGTAAATTTTTACCCATGCATTCAGTAAAAATCATTTTATGATATTAGTGTTGACTTGCAGGGATATGAATGAAGCTTTAATACATTTGATATTAGATGTATATCCCTGGAAGGCGAAATGTACAACAACTGGGTTTAGCTTGGTCTTTCCTTTCTCTCATCTCTCTCTCTTTTTAAACTCCAATATAAGAGGCGGAGCTGCATGTATTCTGTTTGCAGTATATGTTGCATTCATACATTCTGTTTGGCTGTCAGTGTTTGACTGAGCAAAGCCTCGGAGGTAGCACGCTGCACAGACAGCAGGCTCACTTTACAGACTTTCAATGTTGATGTTGTTTCCATCAAGTCTAGTAAACAGGGTAGCTGCTTCCATGAAGTATTACACACTCCGTATGGGGGTGAAGAAGCACTTTAGCCCTATTTTTCTTGGTTTGTTTTGATGGCGAGCTGCTTTTCGGAGTTCATAATTTTATCCCAACTGGGCAGCAGGTGGCAGGGATGCCGACCCAGCCCCCAGTATGTTGCTGCAGAAGATAAACAATCAAATACATCATGTTAGAGGAAGGCATTAATAGCACATGGTGTGTTGTGGGAACTGCAGTCAAGGTCAAAAACCAGAGACACTCTGCTGGCGCCGCAGCAATTATTTATGTCCTAAAATCCCAGCTAGAAATGGTGCAAAATAGTGCCATTTACTGATTCAACAGCAAATAATAAAAAGAGAGAGGGAAAAAAAATAGAACTAGAGGGGCACTTATTAGAGTGCATACACTATATCTGCCAGGAACAAGTCTAGACAAAATTTATAATAATGCTGTCTTCGACTATTCTATATGTGAATTTATTTTTTATTTTTATTTATTTATTTTTTTAATTTTTTGGATGTAAGCAAAATGTGGCAATGGACGAAAATGAGAAAGAAATATGGAGAAAAAACATTTGACATGTTCTACACACTTATCGCCAAGATTGTCCCCTTCAGGATATGTCCTTTAGTCAGGCAGTTATAATGCAGATGTGGGTGAGAGTTGGACTGTGGTGGATAGCAACAGGAGTCTGTTAATGCACACCAGCACATGCCTGGAAGCATCACGGCTATGATTTCAGATTGGCTACATCTTTGTGAATCCTCTTACTGGACCATTGCTTATTTGGTGTTTTTTTTTTATATATATATATCCTCCTGTAATGTGTCATTGTTTTATGTTTCTTTGTAATTTGTCTGCTTCCATACTTATGGCTCCTATTGCACACCTGCCTGTTTGAGGAGAGGAAATCTCTCTTTGAATTGCCTCTCCAGAGGTTTCTTCAATTTTTCCTCATATAACAACTTTTTTTTTTAAGAGATCTTTTGCTTCGTCTTCTTAGAGAGCTTGGGCTGGGTCGGGAACTGTTGATGTGTGAACCTGTAAAGCCCTTTGAGATATTGCATGTAATATTGAGATATAATGGATGGATGGATGGATGGATGGCAAATAAACTTGACTTGACATCTGGTTGGCATAAGCACCACTTCAGTGTGTCTAATATATACAGGTATAGTATTATTCTCTATTTATGTTGACAAAGAGCAGCTGTTGTATTGATTGTCATTCATATGTGGACAAAGTAGAACAGTGTCACATTTTATTGCAAATGATTGGATGGAAATTTCTATTTGTATATTTAGATTGCAGTCGCATTGGCTCACATCCGATCTGTATCTGATTTATTTCTACATCTGCACGTGGCCCAAAATGGACCTGAGAATATCCAATTCCACGTGTTTTTCTGTTTTGCCATTTATATCTTTGCAATGCATATCTGATACATCCAAAATGTGAGCAAAATATCTGAATCAGGTCACTTACATGTGGTAGTGTGAATGTAGCCTGAAGTACACTTCAGTGGGGAAATTTGTCCTCTGCATAGAAAAGATCAGGGCCAGCATGGGGCTTAAAACCCACAACCTTGCTGTGAGGCAGCAATGCTTACCAACATGCGCTATTCTGCCCTTAACAGAAAAAAAGGACAATAATAATATGACTTATTTATTCTTAATTAGAAACAGTATGTTTTAAATTGATTGATCTAGATCCACACTAAATTGCATCTATTGATAGTCTATAATGGAATAAAGTTAGATTTTATTTATTTATTTATTTTAATTGAGCTTAGTGTGGTATTACTTTTGAATAAACTGACAAAAATAATGATTTTTTTTCTTTTTTCTTTGCAATGTTAAATAATATTTTAAAGAAATCCATGATCCATTCTTGGATCAGCATTTAGCACCAAAATTGGATACTTCTCAGAGTCAAGCCCCACCCTTCTATTAAGTTTCATCAAAACCATTTCAGAAACTTTTGAGTAATCCTGCAAAAAACAAACAATCAAACAAACAACGAAACAACCAACTAACTGATGTACGCAGGTGAAAACATAACCTTCTTTGCAGAGATGGTAATGGAATATTTGCAGATCAGGATGCCATTAAGTAGGGCTGCACTTCTGGCTCCACATGCATTTTATGATACCATTATAACCAGACATACAAAAATTGTGAGGCAAATCTCCTACATTAAATTTCTGATATATTTCAAAAAGCTCCACTTTTAAATTCACCAACTTTGGGTGCCCATAAGGCTTTCTGTGTGTTTCTTCTTTTTCCATTCCCAATAGGAAAGCATGAAGGGGCTTGATCTTGTCAATGAAAATAGTATAACCACATAATAATTACATGTGAGCACCTTCCTGCCTTAAGCTGACACTTATATAAACTACTAAAAAAAAAAAAAAATCCCATAGAGCAGCAAAAACTGTGTTTATTAAAGTGCCTCCACTCAAGGGAAGCAAAGTGTGAAGGGGGGAGGAGGAGGAGGATGGGGAGGAAGCGGGGGAGGCTCTTTAAAGCAGCTGCTGTATCAGTGTGCATCTGCCCCTTTTAAAAAACTGCTGAGATGAATAAACACACAAACACCGGTGCTATGAATAATTACTGAACTCCTCCTCAGCTCTCCACATTATTAAGACGTCTGAAGACAAAATAGTTGCTCATATTCTGCATTTACGCCGTGTTTCATTTTGACCTGAGCAAATAGCAACTCCATCACCTGGAGCTAGATTCTTTTACTTTCCTCTCGGCGACCACATCTAGTTGTTTGCGAAGAAGTCTTACTGTAGTTTGATATATGGCCTCAAATCCATTTTCCCTCCCCGCACAATTCTCCTTCTGAGGCGATACACAAAATGAGACGCTTGTGAAAATGCCACTGCTGCCTCTGTGGTGAGGCATTGTCGAACGGAATGTGTTTTTCTGTCTTCAGGGGGAGGGGGTGCTGGGATGGATAGCTGAGTATGTGTCACAGCAAAGTGCACTTAACATGCCTCCCAGTCAGGAAGCCATTGCTAAAAGGTGATGAAGACGAGTTTGCCAGCATCAATCCCTTTATTAGAAAGTAATGGTCACTTCTACTCTGGGATGTCTAACACCTAAGGGCCACTTTCATATTGATTGCTTGAGCCCACTGTGATTAAGATCTTGGCAAACGCTTTGCTCTCGGTGAGTGGCGGAAATGAGGGGTGGAGCAGCATGGGAGTCAAAGGCCTGATTGGAAACCTATTTCACATCACATCCACTGTCGCAGATGCTCAACCGCAGTGGCTCTCCCACAGCTGCTACCACCACTGTTTGTTCACTCTTAATTATTGTTTTTCCTCCACAAGCTCAAACCCCAAGTCAAGTGTGTCCTGTCTGCACATCTGCAAAATGCCTCGGTACAATTACTCAGACATGCAGTCACTTGCAGACAATAGGGAAATCTTGCAAAAACACATTCACAGTGTTTTTTTGTTTTTCACTAGTCTCTTGAGATCCAATTATACTGTGAGCTTAATTCTACACTTGGAGATATGTGTGTGATTAATGTGTAAAGAATGCACTACGCGATTATAAATCAAGATTTTCCAGATGTGTTCTTGGCAATTTGGCTTCGCACATGCTGTAGTTGAAAGTCTCCAGCTGACTTCTTCACTGTCACTCCCACCCCACCGCCCCAACCCCCCCAATGCTCTCCAGTCTGCAAGGTGATATTTCATTAATACCAATGAGTAANCACCGCCCCAACCCCCCCAATGCTCTCCAGTCTGCAAGGTGATATTTCATTAATACCAATGAGTAAGAGCTCATTATCCAAAGTTCCCTTGTGGACAAAGAGAGTCTTAAAGATGGAGGATGACCATCTGGAAGTCATCAAGAGAGATCACAGAGCAGAGCGGCAGAGATAACCATTTAACTCAGTGTCCAAGGCATCAGAGAGATCCATTTCATGCACATCTGGCCTCTGGCTTCCAACTGAAGTGTCAATTACACTGTTAAAGATACAGCCAACTGCAAACAACCAGGGGATGCTGCTTGTTATGTGGTGATACCATTCGTACTCTGAGTTCCAGTCACTAAAGCTACATTCGCCTTACCACATACGAGTGAGCTGATTCGGATCTTTTGCTCAAATGTGGCACATATCGGATATGCGATGTGAAGATGTGAATGGCAGAAAAAAAAAAGCACACGGAATCAGATCATTTCAGATCCGTTTTTGGCCACATGTGGAAATGAATCGGATATGTGTCGGATGTCTGTCAATGCAACATGCAATCTAAATATATCTATTGGAATTTCCTTGCCATTCCAACTCATACGTTCTGTTCTACTTAATCTGCATATGAAAGACATAAGCAATCAATATGATGAGCACTATGTCAACAGAAAATGATCCATCTATCCATCCATTTTCTTTACCTGTTTGTCCTGTTAAGGGTCACGGGGGAGCTGGAGCCTATCCCAGCAGTCATGGGACGAGAGGCGGGGTACACCCTGGACAGATCGCCAGTCTATCACAGGGCTGACACAGAGACAGACAAACACATTCACACTCTCATTCACACCTATGGGCAATTTAGAGTTTCCAATCCACCTGATCTGCATGTCTTTGGAGGTGGGAGGAAGCCGGAGCACCTGGAGAAAACCCACGTGGACACGGGGAAAACATGCAAACTCCACACAGAAAGGCCCTGCCCCGGCCAGGAAACGAACCCAGGACCTTCTTGCTGTGAGGCAACAGTGTAATCACTGCTCCACTGCTGCCCCTGCAGAAAATTAGGACATACTATATATATATATATATATTAGACATACTGATGTGGTGTTTATGTCAAACAGATGTGCTAATGTCGAAAATATGTATCCTAATGGGAAAGTGATAAATGGATAAACACCCACACAACATATTGAATGTTTCTCTCCACATTTGAAAGTTGGTAACCCAATGATCATATTTCTAAATATTTGTCTCATTTTCATCTATTTTGTTTATATCCATTTCAGAAATGTGCACAAGCGCAAACTCATGTTTCTGCATCTGGGGCGACTCAGGTCAAAGCAGTGTAAACACAGGTGTTGGATATAGGATACTTCAAAAAAAAAAAAATAAAGAAAAGAAAATGTAAATAAACTGTTCAAAAGAAAAATCTAATATAGGCAAAAGATCAAAATTAAGCATCAAGATCTGTAGTGTAAATGTAGCCTAAATGTAGCTTCTCCATGATCAAAAAACACATTTTCTGAATGGACATTTTTGTCCAACTTACATTCATTTTTTTGTCAAGACAACCAATGAACTAACCAATCATCTCTTGAATATTAAAGTAATTAAAGTTTTCAGTACGAAATCTATACTTGGAAAAGATTAGAAGCCACTTGCTAGGAAATACACTTTTGTAGCTGCAGTTGTTTTGTGGAGCATTATGTTGTGCAGCGAGATTGACAGATGAATGTACAGGTTTGGTGTGTAAAACCCTAATTGATATGTTGTTGGGAAATGGGCATTTAGAGTCTAAAAATACTGACATCTGTATATGACGTACTCTGTCAGACCAGTGGATCACAGGAAATTAAATCAGCATTTATGGAAATTATCCATTCTTTTCTCAGTAGAAGCCATGTTATAGACAGGAATGCACCTATTTTTTTTTCCTGTTTAATACTAAAATGAGAGCCACTAGACTGAGGTCTGTAAGCACCAGTGGGGAGGACAAAGATGAAGAAGAAGAAGAGGAAGAAAGACACAGAGAGAAAGGGAAACCTGTTCTCGTTCTGTCTGTCTTTGCTCAGTACGCAAATTAATGTCCATAGGAGAGTGGACGTCCTCATTTTTCGTTTGATGGCGTGCATGCATAATGCTGTACCGGTTAAGTTAAGAAAAGCAGCAATTGTAAAAAGAAAAAAAGTTTGAAAAATTAGCCTATTGCAAAATCTCATGATACAACCAGTCCGTCAAACGGTCAAGCTTTTGGTCCAAGGACTTGAACCAGCAACCCATCTGTCAGGAAAAAAGAGAATTACTTACCCGTGGACTTGTGTATGTTCTACATGTGGTGATTTTGTAAAGATGTTGCTGTCTTTAATTAATCAAACATTTGAGAAACAAGCAGGTGCTGGGTTTGAATCCTTATCAGACCTTTATGTGTGGAGTTTGCATGGTTGCCCCTTGTCTGTGTAGGTTTTCTCTGGGTGCTCAATTTTCCTTCTACAGTCCAAAGACATTAGATGAACTGGGAACTCAAAACTGTATGTGTGAATAACTGTGAATGTCTCTGTCAGCCCTGTGACAGGCTGGTGACCTTTTCAGATTGTATGCTGCCTCTCACCCAATGGCCACTGAAATAGGTTCCTGCCCTCTGTGCTAGATAAGTGGGGTAAAGATAAGGGATGGACAGATATTTATCAATACACATAATTTGCACAACAAATGGGTGAGCATTCCTATGGAATCCCAGAACTGATGTTAAATGGTGTCTGCATCTATCCCCAGACACAGCAGTGAACATCAGGTTGTGCTGTCATAAAACTGCTTAATTGCATCCTAGAAGCACCATTTCCTGTCCTAACCTCTAATAGTGGTAGTGCACTTGCAGTTTATATAAACCCTACTTCTCCCAAGCAATGAGCAGCCATGAAACTAATTTCTTAATCACACAGTCACGTGTCAGCTTGGGCTAATCTAGATGTGGCTGATCCACCTAGTGTGTATATGGCTGTACATGTACAGTACATGCCATGAGTTGGACTCGGTTTTTCAGCCATCATCAGCCTTAATATTAAACTTTCCAGTTGACGTTGTATCATAGCCTTCAGGGTCTTCATGGGGCACCCTCTTAGAAATTGGTGTTTCATTGAGTTGGGTTCATGACACCGAGAAGGATCAACAGTGTGCTCCAGTGTCCCCGAGCCACCTCTGCTCTTTGCCAAATCTCACCCACCCAACACGACTTTATATCAACCAATCTTCAGCCATGAGTTTACTACCTGCTAACTAGATCAAGCTTACACATGCTTGCTACATAAAGCTAGCATTGCCACCAAACCAGACTAACAAAACAATGAATGTCAAAAAAGAAATACAGTCAGAATCATTTTAATGCTTTCTGTCTCTTCCTGTGTACTCGTGTACACAAACATAAGAATCCTTTAGTCAAACCCTTTTGCTGATTCAATAGCATACTTGAATTAAGCGCCTGTACTTGTTTAAGTACCCATCATGAACTACTCTCCTTTCCAAACAAATGCTGGTAAATGCTGAGGGCTGGTCTGCACTTTTTCACATTTCACACTAGAATGTTTAATTGCTGTCACAACCACTACTAAAGATGTAGTATTCACTTCTATTTCAACTTCATCACGGTTTGATCGACATCTGCAGGGGTATGCTTAAACAACAATACCAATGATTTTGCCAGACTTTGCATTTTTGACCCCAATATACTGTAAAGCCTGCACACACACATTACGTTGCTGACAGCCATTTATAAAAAATATACTATAGAGCAATAAATATTAGAATTGTTTTTCCTATATCTTCCAGACTACCATTGGTTTCAGTTCATTCCAAGAGTTATAAAATCAACTTGTAGAGCTTTAAGATGGGTAGTTGATCACAACAAACACTATGTCTATTAAGTTTGTTTGCTGGCATAACTGTATTTAACTGGGCCAACACAGAGCTGCACAGAAGACAATGTATGTCTCCGCCAGGTAATATTGTCCCAGTAGAAGACTGCTTTCACTGAATAATTTAAAATGACGTCCTGTCTACATTTGGATGTACATGTTAGCTGGCAAAACACTGAATTTTAAGGTGTGTGTGTGTGTGTGTGTCACCTGAACATTTGATTTTGAGAGATTAGGGGATTTGGCAAAACAACAGGAAAACTAAAATACAATTTTATATTTTAGAAAGTGCAAAATTATTGGTATGGTCCTTTAATTGTGGTATTAATCTACTTACCAGGATTAGTGAGTCACTCATACTAAACTAATGAGCAGCAACTGCACAGACTGAAGACATACACACATTGTTCATCTGAGTCTTTTCATTCATCCCACTTAACAGTAGGTCAATCTTCCTTTGTTGCCATCAGGCATATTGAGATTCTATGCTATATATATATTATGCCAGGAAGCTGTCCAGCAGAACAGTCTTCAGGTGGTTGGAGGTTAAACAGGTTAGCCGATGACAGCTTGGCAGCAGTTGTTCAGATATTTCAGTTTTCACAGAAAACTGAAATAACAAGTACAGATTCTTTTCATAGAATCTGTACTTGTTTGTTGTAGGACATCGAGCATTCCGTTCATTAATTGATCATCCATAATCAATGTCCTAATGCCACACGCATTCTTAAACGGGACACATACAGATTCCATCCTCCATTTTCATTTAGGAGTCTGTTTCAAACTTATGCAATGCTGTAGTGTGCAAAAAAAAAAAAAAAAAAAAAACACTGACTCATTTCTTCTTTCCCTTTCTATAGCATCACTGTGCATTTTATCCATGGTGTTGTGATTGGCCAGCTGCATCATGATGCTCCCATTAGCCTCATACTTTGTGGATGTGTCCCACAAACCCTTTTATTGCAAAATTAAAAATGTCTGACTCCTCTACAATAGGATATATGTGTGTTACCAAGCAAAACATTGAATTCTAAGATGGGTGTATCAACTGAACATTTGATTTTGAAAGAGTAGGGGATTTGGTAAAATAACACGAAAACTAAAATGTGGTTTCATGTTTTGGAAATTGGTTGTCAGTCATGTAATGTGTATGTGTGTAGTATTTATTGGGTTTTAAATTGCAAAAAAAAAAAAAAAAAAAAAAAAAAGACTGGTATGGTCCTTTAAGGTTTGCAACTTTGACGGTGTTCAACACTTACTCCCTACACACACTATGAAAATGATGAAATTGAGGCAAAATATGTCTCCTTTAAAGAAGTTTGGAATATATGACCTCATTACTACCACACCAAGTGATCATTAATAATAATAATAATAATAATAATAATGCTTAATGATTAGTCATTGCTGCAAATGACAAACTGCAAAGAGCAAAATCCTGTTTTATTGTTTTTTTCAACTCTACTAGCCCTTATTTATGTAAAATTCATGCCTACTTCTCTGATTTAGCGTGTGCTGATCTGAACAGTGACACTGAATGAGTGACTAAACAGCTGTTTCATATGTATCACCTGGAGAACATTAGATATCACTGTAGGGGGGCCTTACCTCGCTCATTCATTTCCTTGACAACTGTATTCAGGCGAGATTGAGAGTCGGAGCATTTACAGCCCGTGTGGAGGTGGAGTCTCGATTATGAACCACAGAGCTCCTGCACAGCTTCCTGAGGATGTGCCGCCTGGAGGCTCGTTGTTCTCAATGGTGACATCTCATTCTCTCCCTTTTAAGATCTGGACTATAAAATAGCTGTGAAGCTGTCAAACCGACAGCACACCCACTTCTTCCAGCCTCATAACATACAGCTTATGGGTAGTGAGGAGAAAAAAAAATGCATGTGATGTAATATTGTCACATATTTCAAACCAAATATAAGATGCTTTTTTGTTCAGGTTTTCGTTCAAACAGAATAATTATCTCCAAAATGATGTTCTCAAAAATGGAAAAAAAAAAAAAGTCTCTGTTGTACTTGTATAAAAGCCTTGAATTTCACTTTCAAATGCTGAGTGTCATACTCACATTTATAATGGATTTTGACATTTATTAGCCCAGCAGAGCTTCTTATGACTTTTCAGGCAGACTCAGAAATGACTAACTTGCACCTTGGGAGCCACACTAATTAAAAGTTACTATTATTCAAGTCATGTAGATGCCACGACCCTCAGATTTGAAAACTGGGACAAAAGTTTTCAACTTTTAATAACAGTCAAATTCATAAAATCATAAAAAGAGCACATAAGGAAAAAAAAGAAAAAAAAGGTTGTTGTATGCATTATTAGAAAGCGACTCTTGTGATTCAGATTTGTATGACTTTATTACCTGCACTCTGCAGTGTGACAAATGGAAGGAAAAATGCTGAGAGGCAAAATATTAGTATTGGAAAGCAATGCTGGTATTTAATGAGTGAGAGCAGCATTTGTGAGTGCAGGACTGAATAATTGCATCCCAACATTTTTTTGGTGTGGGCTTCTCCTATGTCATGCTATGAATGCAAATAGAATCCGCTGACAGGCAGATAACCTAATTAGGCTAAACCAAGCAAGCATGAATTTTAGTGATCAATGTCATTAAAGGAGCTCAAGCCACCTCTCTGTCCTTCTGTATTATTATACATCAGGCTTTGTAAGTAGGGATCAACAATAGAAAAAATTGCTGCCATGACAATGTAATGCGTGTTTCATTCATTCAATTATCAAAAGATGAGAAACTTTTGTCTTTCTAGATCTGGAGTGAATTGCAACCCTTTCAGCTTTGTGTGAACAGATTTTAGTCGATTAGTATTTCTACAGTGTGCGTGCTACAGCTTTAGCATACGGCATATTGACACATTCTTCAGAAGTGGGTAGAGTAGCCAGAAACTGTACTCAAGTAAAAGTATTGTTACTTTATGATAATATCAAGTATAAGTAAGAGTAGTTACCAAATAATTACTTGAGTGAGAGTAAAAGTATAGTAGTAGTATAAAAAAGATTACTTCAGTAGTGAGTAACTTTGATCAAGTGTATTCTTTAGAATAATCAACAAGCTATAAAGTGCTCATCTGAGGAAAAAAAACAAAACAATGCAAAGTAGCCATATGCAGCTTCTAATATAATCCAAATCATATATAAAGAAACAGTAGACAGTAATAAATCAAATATAACAAATTGTGACAATTCTGGCCTGGCTCCAAGACAGTTAGCAAAATTAGCTTCATGAATTTACTCAGAACAGAACAGGAAAACTTGAGTTAGCATTAGCAGCAGCAACTAGTTAAGTAGTTAACATTGCAGCTTACCGCCACGTTTCCTCAAGTTCCATGTTGATTCTTAGAAGCTAAAATGTCCACATTTTTAGATAGACAAAGATGACAACACATTATGTAGCTATTGGTTTTGTAGATTGGGGGGGGCGGCGATATGGCCACATGAAAATGCCAATGATGCTGGGACGAATAACTCTGTAATTGTCTGCTGTTTCTCTGCACTACTCTTTCTCGTTTTAGAATCCATTTTTGATCTAAGTGCCAAGAAAACTATGAAAGAAAAAAAAACTGTTTGCTTACTTTAAGTTCATTTTAATTAATATTATATTGTGCAGTACAAAGGCCATCGTTTGGCCCACCTGTCAAGCAGGCACCCATCGTTGTCATGGAGATGATGAGATAGTGAATGTGACTGGACCAAAGCAGAGTTGACATTCTCACACTCTCTGCTGCTTGCAGTGGAGAAAGCAGAGAATTTTGACTCACTGCGTCAGAGCGATGTCTCGCAGATTATAAAAAAGTAACGCAAAGAGTGTGACCAAATGTAACTGAGTAAAATTATATTTTTTGCTTCATAAATATACTCAATTATGATTTAAAAGTATCCTGCAATGAAACTGCTCAGTGAGTACAATTTTGTGAAAAAGTTACTTAAGTAAATGTAACGGAGTAAATGTAACGTGGTACTACACACCTCTGACATTCTTGTATATTATAATGGTCTGGGTGGAACCCTATGGGGGGGATGTTCACACAGCAGCTTATGAGTGGAAAAATATGCTGCCCGGAGAGGTTTCTGAGGGGCAAAAAAAAAAAAAAAAANAAAAAAAAAAAAAAAAAGCTGCCGAGACAACAATGAACAGCCTTGCAGTCAGTTCAGCTTTCGCTTTTGAGAAAAGCGCTCCCATTGCACAAAGATGCTTATGGGTACATGACATCCTCCATGGGATAGACAGCAACAAAGGAGCTCATCCAGGAGCTGAAACGGCATATTCATATTCTGCTATCCTCATTACCAGCCTCTCAACAGGAACATCCTTCTTGCTTTTGGCCCGCACAATCTGTTTTTGTTATGATTAGTCAGCTGGTACAATAGCACTTGACATGACGGAGCCCTTTTCTGAAAAGCTGAACTTTTTTTTCAACAACATGATTTTTCTGTTTTCTGCTTTGTACTTAAACTGAAACATTTCAGGGTTTATACTGAAACTTAACCACTTCTAATCCTAATTAGAATTAGTAGTAATGCAGCATTCATATAAAGCGTGATCCGTAATTTAATTACTTAAATTGGTCATTGGTGATCCTAAAGCTCTGAAATCTGAAGAATCTAAAGTTAGTTCCAGTGTATATTGAGCAGCCTGTAGATTGATTTTAAAAAGTCTGTCAGCTTTTAGCATATCTGAAGTTTATTCTGAAGCAGCAGTGCCAACTTTTTAGCCATCTGGCTGATCTGGTCTGATTTGCAAAATCAGGCATGTTTTAGCCAATCAAGATTTGGGAGACCAGTTATTGATCAAGTGAACACACCTGATTTAGCTAATCTGATATTGGACCAGAACTGTAAACAAGTGCTTGTTAGCTTTGATAAAGTCTTGTGAGTTACTGCATTCACAATGCATCATTATGTCTATTTCTTCAGTCATCCAAAGAAGCATGACAAAGTTGTAATTGTTGCAACTGAATAAACAATGTGTTATTTGAATACATTATAAGTTATCTATCTATCTATCTATCTATCTATCTATCTATCTATCTATCTATCTATATATAGATATATATACATTTTTGCCTGTACAGACAAAGCTGTTTGCCAGAGCTTCAAACTATATTAAGATACAAATAGGCTCAACTCCGAAAATTTCTAAGCAGTAATCTTAAAACTTCACAATTTACATGCAATAGTTAAGGCACCAGGAATTTGATGGAATTAGTTGATATGAGACTGCATATACACTACCGCTCAAAAGTTTGGAATCACTAGTGATTTTCATATAGAATTGCTGTTTCCAGTAATGTAAAACTAGTTTTGTCTCATATGTTTTCATATGTATGTATGCATAAAATGATTCTACTATGTCTGTTAGTATTATGCACCTACGTAGGTTTAAAAGAACTTGCAAGAAGTTGTAAAAACTGAAGGCATTTTACAATTGTCCAGAATCATTACATGAGTTGTAGATGATTCCAAATTCATGTAGAGAAGCTGTNTTTACAATTGTCCAGAATCATTACATGAGTTGTAGATGATTCCAAATTCATGTAGAGAAGCTGTATTGGTTCTAGAGATGATTAGGAAATTCTAGATTATTCCCTGATGCTCTAGAAACTGATGCATCATATTTGCAAAGCTGCGATTTAAATCTCATGGTGGATATTTTGATGAGAAATCACTAACATAGTGTCATTTATCATTTAAAAAACTTTTTTTTACCTCCAAATATTTGGAATAAATAAAACATCTTAAAATAAATTTTGGTGTTTGTTTCGTATAATTTAAAAAACATTATTATTGAATAGAATAGCAAGAACTACTTGAATGACAGATGATTCTAAACTTTTGAGTGGTTGTGTGTGTATATATACATATATATAAACACATATATATGCATGCAGGTTATGACTCATAACTCCAAACACGTTCTGATCTGTGGACCTGCAGGTTTTTGAAGCAAACATTGTAGCAGCTTATCTACTCCATGTCCAGCATCATGGTCAGTTACCAAACAGAGATAATCTATAATTAACTACATCACCTCACCTCTGCTGTACTATTCATGTGTCAAATGCTGCCATGACAATCATTTTCTTTCTCTCCTTTTTTCTCCACGTCATCTTCATGCAGAGCTCACAGCCTGGTGCAGTATGCATTGTTTATGTTGGCAGATGTACCCAGTCAGTTTTTATTTCGGAGAGAAACTAGAGCTGCTGCTGCTGTTACTCTGCTGTGCTACTGTGGAAGCTTGTGAGCAAAATCGGGAAATTGGTTTAACATCTGAAATTGTTTGAACGTAATGAATTACTGTAGAATGAACTCGGCCCAGAGAGGTCAGGTGCATAAGCTCGTATCCCTCGTGTTGCCTGATTTTTAGCATTTCATGCCAAAATACTGTCATTTTGAGTCATTCACAGTGCTAGAGCTTTGACATCCATTACACTTCTAAATATGGGATGCTTTCATGAGTCTGTTGTTTCCAGGAATATTTCTACACTTGCCTTTATCTACACAGTCATGTATCAGTTTGCTATTTTAGGGGTAGTACCAGGAAAGTTTTCATTTCTACTTCACCTAGATGTCAAATTACTAAGCAAACTGCTAAAATGAAATCAGAGTAATAAAGCATCAGTTACATAGAGACAGCCAGGCCGGGCTTGATGCACCAAATGTCCAAAAAACCAAAAATATAGATGGAGACATGACAACATGGATTGGCAAATAATGAGCACTAGCTTCCAAACACGCAGTTAAAGTTTCCACATATTCATTTCAGATGAGCAGCTGCTTCCATTACAAGCAGCATGACTTCAGATTGAAAACAAATTGGATAGGAATTGGAAGTGAATAGCAAATAGATTTATGAAACAAAATATATGCACGTGTGAATGAGACAGATACAGAATTGCAACCACACATTTGTTAGTTTATACATATCTTTTTTTTTTTTTTTAATTATTATAATGTGTTGATCATTAATGAAATAAACCTTTGATTTAGTGAAATGGACCTTTAATTGCAGCGTCACCTGCTGCAGTGCTGTACGGGTCACGTACTTTTGTTTTAAATTAACTATTCAAAGTCATAATTTCACATCTTATCGCAAATAAATGTACGGATCATTTTCAAAACCAGTCAAGATTTTGGCTACATAGTGTACATGACTTATAAGTCGACATAACTTCATCAACATTCATCAAAATAAATATTTGCAGAGAAGCGATGCTTTTGAGGAATGAAGTCAGTTGTTTTTGACACATCTTCTGAATCATTTCCGGCTGCTCGCAATTGAATGATCAAATAAAGAAATAATTTTTGGTCCATTTTATTGCTAAATTACCGGGACAATACAATTAAAAATTAAATCAAACAGGAAGCAGTGAACTGTAGTACTGTAGTACATCTGGCTTTATTTACATACTTAGTGAAGAGTTTTACATGTATTTGGAGATTTTCAAAGGATGATTAAATATTACGGGTGTAAACACTTGAGAAATATGTACATGAATTTCTGTGTAATAGCGGTTCCAAAAATAGATCATTTTCTATCAACTATACAAGATAAACTCTCCAAGAACATTGTGAATATACTCCACATGTACTTACAGCATCTTTAAATATGCATGAGCCACTTAGTTCTGCAGCTCTGGCATAATGTTTTCTATTGGCAGCCCAAATCTATTTCTATCAAGTGAGGAGAGAATAAATATAAAGCAATAGTTTTAAATGCTTCTCAAGGAGGAATATCTCATCTTGGCAGGCTGTTAATGGTAATGTATATTCTAACATATTGAATATCAGAGCCACATGACAGACTTTCTCACCAATTTGAAGTACAGAAATCCAGTATTTAAGATCATCTCCAGTGAAAAATTTATGGGGGGATTCATAAAACACACTGCCAGATTGAACATGTTGATAAAACCAACCATGTTCCCTAATTCATAAACGTCCTTTACTTTTAGTGTTTGCGTTCAAAGAGACGTTACTCCAGTATTTCCCATTTTATATGTCAGGGAAGCGATTCAAAAAACACACCGTCATACAGGAAAAATGACACCTGCCTCTATCTCAAGCCTCGTCCACTGAGCTCTGTCTGTCTCTCACATGGGACACACACACACACACACCTCCCCTGTCCCAGACTCCCATAGTTGAATCAAATCTCTCTTATATTTGCATCAGTCTCTTTAAATGCTGAGTTCTGAAGCAGAGAATTTAGGTTTCTTTTGCTGATTTAACAGATCAATTTCTCTTTGACACCAGATGAAGCCATACAAAGCATTGCTGCTCATTAACAGGCTGATCTTTATTGGCTTTTACCTGTGACATGATGTATAACAGCATGTCGGGAACAGGAAAGCTTTATAAATGAACTTTAGTCATCACAGCACTTATTTAGCATGACATTCATGTGATTTTTTTTTTTTTTTTTTTTTTAATTTTAATCTCAACTGTATGACCTAAAATTGCTCGAGTTTGGTATAGTATATATGAATTCACATAATACAACTTGGCAAGTTACTTTCAAAAACAACAAATGCAAATTTCATTGCAACTCTACAATCAGAAACTGAAAAAACAACTTCTTACATTCACACTTAAATTAACTCTATGCATTGAGCATTGAAGTACACCTACAAGCTAAATGGTTAACAATTTAGAGTACATAATATGAACTGCACTGAAACACTGTATTAACTGATGTTCAAGTGGTTCATCTTAGATAACTCAAAATGATGCCAGTGGTACTAAAAAGTGTAATTTGTACAATAAATAGTTGTTTTTCTGGCATTGGGCTATTTTTGTATGATAGGCAGTGTTGCTCATTGGGGATTAACACTGTAGTCTTAATTAAGTGGAATTTGGATGGTGCGAGACATTTATGACACTTCTGTATATGTGCCAAATTGGATCTGGTCAGACCTTTTGAAAAAATAAAAAATTGATAATGGGTGCTTTACTGTTGATCAGTAAGAAAAGTTAAAAAATTAAATTAGAAAAATTAACTAACTAAATAATGACATGATGTAAAACTTCCATCTTACGTGAACGTGGCATATGCAAGAGCATGTGAGAACTTGACAGACTAAATTTTGCAAAAGGACAATACCAGCGATTTTGCATGTTTGAGCTCAATATATACAACCCACATACATGTTGTGTTAACTGACAATTACTTCCCAAAATATACTACTTTAGTGGTAAATTTTAGACTTGCTTTTCCTACCTTCTAGACTGCCATTGGTTTCAGTTCATTCCATTACATTTTTAAAACCAACTTGTAGAGATTTGAAACATGCTTGAGATAAGCAATGCATGACAGCAAACACTATTATTAAGTTTTTTTTTTTTTTTTNTTTTTTTTTTTTTTTGTTTTTTTTGTTTTTTTTTTTGTCAAAGTAACTTTATTTAACTGATCCAACATGGAGTTTCATGGAAGACAATGTATGCCTCGACTAGGGAATATAACCGGGGGGGGGACAGTCATTCCCTCTTCATTCAGACATACGTGTTAGCAGGCAGTACATTGAATTTTAAGGTGTGTATCACCTGAACATTTGATTTAGAAAGATTAGGGTATTTGGCAAATTTTGGAAATTGTCTATAACGTAATTTGTATGCAGGTAGTATTTATTGGGTTTAAACATGCAAAATCGCCGGTATGGTCCTTTAATAGCCTACATGGGTTGTAGGACTGTGAAGACAAAAGTGTGAGTGGGCGAATGGAGGCACTTCCAGCTTGTATATTGTTGTTTTGGAGATTGAAAAAAATCATTCAATTGAAAAATAACATTCAATATTTAACATCTGGAAAACCTGCACTCCTATATATTAAAGGAGCATGTTCTCAGAATGTTTTGCTAATTCAGGTTTCCATGATACCAAATTTATGCTTGTTTGAGCTAACTTGTTTGATGGAGTTTTGGTATGTTGGATTGAGTAGATTAATGTCCATAAATAACATATTGCAGGGGTATCATACACAAGGAATAGAAATTGCCATTGTGTTTACAGTAGCTTCAACTCTATGTAGGCATACCCTATAGGGATGTTCTACACCCATATAGGAAATTACAAATACCATAAAGCCTTCCAAACTAAACTGAGTGTGGAACAGCAGACACAGTGCAGCTGCCTGCAGGATTATTATAGGATTATGGTGGTGTTTTTGTTTTCTTGAGGACAATAGAGACGTGGTTCTAAATTATTTTCTCTCCTCCATCTCTGACGTAGAGAGACGCACCGCGCTCATAATGCAGAGCCCCGAAAGAGAAACAACTCACTGACAACCCGTACAAAACACAAACTTGCCACCTCTCCATTCTCTTTCTCTTTTCTTATGGACATGGCTCGCGTGTCTTTAATACGCGCGTCCGTTTACGCGTCGGGCTCCAGATGAAAAGTGTTTTACGCGCATTCAGCGGGATTTCGCGTGATTTGTTGTGATCAAAACTTGGAGAAGGGAACTGGGAGGCTGTCAGGTGTCGGACAGCGAGTGGAAAAGGATTTTTTTCATCTTCATTTTCCTGTCTTAGAATAAAGCGTGGATGTTTCGCAGCGCGCACACGCAGGTCCACTGTGCTCCCCTGCACGCCGCAGATACCTGGAGAGGAGATTTGGATTAAGACTAATGAACTCGGGCTAAATAATCTCCACGGGACCGTTTTGCGTGGTGAAAACTCCACTCATTGTCTCGCTGTGGGATTTTTTTNTTTTTTTTTTTTTTTTTTTTCAGTTTTTTATTTTTTATACAGACTTTTAACGGCTGAAGACGATGTCTGTCCGCGGATACTTTGTCGCTTTCTCCAAATGTGCAGCTCTTCTCTGTCTGAGGATTTTGCTTCTTGTGCCTGCAGGGTTGCCGGTCCGCAGCCAAGGGGACTCACAATCTGACAACAAAGTGATGGACAATATCACCGTCCGACAAGGAGAGACAGTCTTTCTCAGGTGAGTCGACATTTTATTCCTCCTTCAATTTATTCTCCTTCACACCGCTGATATTTATCCCCCCAAACTTGCGCGCTGCGGGCGTTTGGAATTGAAATGTTTAGTGCAGGAGAGACAGAGAATGACTCAAGTGTTCTCTCTTGTGGCGTTGGAAGCCAAAAAAAAAAAAAAAAGGGGGGGNTGTGTGTGTTAAAGGATTAGTCCCTGGAAAAACACTATTCAGAAGCTATACTCTCCTAATCTTCGCCAGCTGTAAGCGAGATTTGGCAGTTTTTGTTTTTTTTTAATTGCTGTGTGACGGTGCAGAACTAAAGGTGGAGAGGAGGAAAAGTGTTTTGTGTTGCTGCTCAGGACTCAGAAAGGTGGGAGGGGGAAAAGAAATATGAGATATCCAGGGTGTAAAAAGAGATGGACTAGCAATTCCTCAGGATGGGAGATTGTCGGTGGTGACCTTTCCCCTCCTCTGAGACCTCACAGGCTTACTAGACAGAGAAGGATTTATGTTGCGTTCAAGTGCAGGCTGGAATGTTGAATTTAATCCCAACATGAGCGATAACGCCAAGAAAACCGCAAGTGGAGGTGGGGAAGGATGTGACCAGTTGGGATGTTGGAGGTGGAAAGAGTTGAATGGGAGGTTTCTAACTGTTGTGCTGTGTTCAAATTGTTGGAATGAAGTTAAACAGTGGCATGAATTCATTGTTACTCATCATTACTTTGAATGGATGTGAGACAGCGGAGGAGGAAAGACAATTACTACACAATAACAGGAGTGTCATAATGAAGGAATATGTCGCCCAATTACAATGTTATTGCTGTTTTATGTATTTTTAATAGTTTTGGACAGCAGTGTGGTTCTATGGAATGGAGGCATGAGATGTGCCAGGCTGTTAGGATAAATTTATTGTTTGCTTTTTAGTGTTTTTCATTGGATTTGTTGATAGTAGAATTAATTGAATTTTTTTTAAGTGCTATCATTTTCCTTTAATTGATAAAGTAAGAGAAGAACCAAGTAAGCAAAGTTCAGCAATGTGTGTGTAGTTTCATTTTACTTCTGACCAAAAAAGTATTTGAGTATGCAGTAATCTATCTATCTATCTATCTATCTATGTTTTTTTTTTTTTTTCAGTTTAATATTTGCAACTTTACAATGGTTCACCAGCTGGGGTCCTGAGAACCCCAGGGGTCCTTAAGGGGTTCCAGGAGGTCCTGAGTGAAGGGCACATGAGTTCAGCATTACTTCATTTACTTGAAGTTCACACTGTGAGTGAACGTGTCGGAGTGACTGTTAAAGGTGTCAGCTACAGCAAGATAATCACAACTACAGGGAAAGGTGTCCCAGGTGAAAACCTTTATCAGAAAGATGTCTCTTGAGTGCTGATATGCAGGTCTTTTATATGATACACTTTGAGAACCCCTGTCCAGCACCATTGTTGCAGTGGTAATTGTCTGTGTCAGGTTGACAGGGGCCATTTTGGTTTATAAATGTAAGATTGAATTGGTTGTCAGTGCTTTAAAGATGATCAAAGGGCCTGTGGGGACATATTCTCTGTGGTTTTCTGATGGAAAAAAAAAAAAAAACCCACCGGCGATACCTGAACCGATATCCTGACATGCCCTTTGAAATGCCCTGAAAAGCCCTGCAAAGGATGCCAGAGGCTGAAGTGGGTCAGGGAGAATGGAGGATTCTGCAAGCAGAAGCCGGATTTGGAAGACTTGTTTTTATTTATTTATTTAAATTTTGTAGTTGCCTATTTGAATGAGAGTTGTGAATGTTCAGGTTGTGTAGCTGAAATGTTTGTTTAATAAAATAATTTTTATTTTTAGTCATGTTACTTAATCTGGAACCAGATGTGGCATTGCATGGGTTGTGCTGTTGTTTGTTGTGGTTGCTGTTGCTGTGTATTGTGTGTGTATTGTGTATGGTGTGTGCTATGTATGCCAGTGCCAAAGACAAATTTCCATTTTATGCAAATCAAATGGACAATAACGTAATCTGAAGCTGAATCTGAAGTATCTGTTTTGGGGAGTACTTGACAGTTACACTCAAGTGTTCCCAAGTAAACCTCTTCTGTCAGCCCCCTTCAGCACCATGGACAGCATACACAAATCCTTCTCACTGGTTCTGTGTTCAACTTAAAGGGCAATACCTCTGATTTTGCATGTTTGGGGTCAGTATATACAACTGCCATACACATCACATTACTGACAATCATTTCCAAAATATACTGCTGGAGCGGTAAATTTTAGAATTGAAAAAAAAAACCCCATCCCCCCCACCACCACCACCCCAGACTGTCATTAGTTTCATTGTATTCCAGCATGCTATTAAAATCAACTTGTACATAATTGGAACATGCTTGAGATACATACACACACATTTGCTGTGATAGCTTTTGCTATCACAGCAAAAGCTATGTTTATTAAGTTTTTTTTTTTTTTGTTTTTGTTTTTGTTTTTGTGGAAATAACTTCTTTTAACTGGTCCAACATGGAGCTGCATGGTAGAAAATGTATGTCTCCGCCAGGGAATGTACAGTAGTCCTAGGAGAAGATGGCTTTTACAGAGAAATTTAAAGCAGCCATCCATTCTATATTCAGACGCGTGTTAGTAAGCAAACCATTAAAATTTAAGGAGGTGTATCACCTGAACTCTTAACTTTGAAAGATTATGGGATTTGGCAAAATAAAATAAAAACTAAAAATACCATTTTTGGAAATTAGTTGTCAGTTACATAACATGAATGCAGATAGTATTTATTGGGCTGAAATATGCAAAATCGCTGGAATGGTCCTTGAAATGCAGGAAAATGCTAATGCCATTGGGACTCCAGTTTTCAGCTCTGCACAGGTCAGTGGGACTTCTGGCTACATTGAACTTGTCACAATGTGCATCAGTTCTCCAGGCTGGCATTAACGGTGCGTTTCAGTCTTAAATTGTTCCACACACACTTCATTGCTGTAATTTGCTTTCATCTTTTTCGCAGAGGACCCACTCATATGTAGTTACACGGGATGAAATAGCTGTTTAATTTTAAAAGCATGCTGCTATGAGGTAGGGTACTTCATGGTGTAATGCTGTCCAGCTATATATACAGTATGTACTATAGCTTTTGCCTGAATCCAATTATCTATGGTTCAGTATTTGCCATTTCAGCGTGGCTCTTTTATTTTCAAATTGTTAATTGAGATGAGATTGTGTGCATTATTTTGATGGATGGTTATGATTTTTATGTCAGTCAAACTAAGATTGTATTTGATGTTGTTTTTCACTTCAGGGCATTTTTCTTCCAGTAATACACTTGGGAGCTACAGCATAGACTGAAATGTAATATTATTATAATAATCAATTCTCATCAATGATTGCTCATGTTTTGGATGCCTTAAACTCCTGAGATACAGTATGCTGAAGCCAGAGGAAGTGGAATATCTTATAAGTGTGAGCAAGATTGGGATCTTTTCCAACACTAAGTTATGCTTCAAAATCTCAGCGCAGACTTCTTTTTGCCATATTAATATTTAATCAACTTAATTTACTTTGACCCTTATGTCAGTTTTATGGATATAGTTCTTTGAAAACCCTAAAACTGGTAACACCAAAGTTTGTCACAAAGCAGCAGAGTTACAAAACAGAGAAAAGGGGAAGCAGGGCATTAAAATTCAACAGCAAATTTAAGCATATGGGAAATAAAAGCAAGATTAAAATCTCAAAGATATGTTAGGTAGAGAACTGTATGCAGGATCGATCAGCTAGTTCAGCCAATTTGTATTATCCATATCATTTTGCTGTATCATGTACTTCCTACACAAATTATTATAGACATGGGAGTTGCCATCTTTGCTGAGCTATGTGCTAACAAGCTCCCCTGTTGTCTTTTCTGACAACTGACAACTATCACAGCTTAAATTAGGAAAGATAAAGCTGCTGTTGTTCCTGTTGTTTGTATTCAGCACCAAGGCACATTTGCAGTAATGATGTATAAATCTCACTAATTACCAGTTCATCACAATGTCATCTGAGCTCTGGCTTTGCAGTTGCTGCTGTAATCTCTTGTGAAGTAACAGCAAAACTACCATACTTAGGTGAAAACATAAAGCCATTACCTGCAATGACACTAAGATTGATTATAAAATGCTGAGTCGTGATCTCACAAACATCAAACACATTCTGTAGTTGTCATATATACATTGTTGTTGTACATCAGTGTATTGTGATTGTGATGATGATGTGAAGTAGTCAAAGCAAATTTGTGTGACATATTCTGAATTATGTTATGTACAACAAGGCAGCCCTATCCAGGTATAACAGATGGTGATGTCTCAGTCTGATTGGCTGACCTGAGCTTGCTTCAGTAAGATCACAACAATGGAACAATAAAAAATTATCATTCCCTCCGTAAACCAGAAATAAAATAAAGAAAAAATAAAGTGGAAATTTAATAAAAACATAGCTCTAATATGCCCTTTAATCCTCATAGCTCACTCTCTTTCTTATATATACACATACTGTACATATCACTCTCTCTCTCTCTCTCTCTCTCTCTCTCACTATATATATATAATATATAAGAATCAAAGAGTTGTTGATCTAGCCTTGTAAAATACAATAAAGGGAAATATGAAAAGGCTTTTATAGATGAGTCTGGAGCTGTTCCCTGCGTTGTCATTTGAGTGGAAGGCCAAGCTTCTCTTTGTCTTTTCCATTGCAAGCTCTCTCTTGATCTGCAGCTCCTGGCTAAAAGGATTTTCTGTTTTCTCCCCATGTGCAGTAAGCTGTTAAAGGAGCAGTTAAATGCATGGATATTGTGAATAATCCCTTTCCAAGGGAGCTGCTTCCGTTGTCGTCCTAATACACCGGCATTAAATTTAGTGAAGTGGAAGATCCAGCTACATTTTTCCTCAAAACATGTATAGAATATCACCTCATATGTATCAGCTGTGCTCTGCATTAAGAACCCACTATTAATGGACTAAATAAGAAGCACATTAATTTCCCAAAAGGCCCTGCCCACTCACGTCGCCTTAAAAGGAGACAAGCTGCCTCCTGAGACTGCGAATAATGAATGTCACCGTCGCGGCCGAGGTGGGCCAACATTCTCCTGAGACGCTTATCTACCTGCACAGACCATGCTGGTCCCAGAGTCACGTCATGTTAACATTTATTCCTTTCTCTCCTACTTGCCAAATGTGAGCATTTGCGATTCATCCCAAACAGACAGAAGCCTTTCATTGCCTTGGAATTTTGTTTGCACGTATGACACGTATACATTTTTATTCTTACAGCACACATGTTCCTCGTCTTGTTTAAGACTGGAGTTGCCGTTTGCAATGCTTTGAATGTATTTCCATCCAATCATGTTGGGAGTTGGAGCTGCCTTTTTAAAGGGGACATTCATTTTATTCCTCGTATGCCGTGGGCCAAGATTGGAAAGCTGATAATTTGATTTCACAGAGGGATGCTAACGATTCTCTTTGTAATTCCATTTTCTTTCACCTTGCGTGGTGTAGCCTTGCTGTCATCCGTCAGCCCCACCTTTTCTCATATTGTCTTCAATGTTACTGTGTGAGAGGCTTTTCATTGTCAAAATAAAATGCTCTGATAGTGAGAATGGCAGCGGAACGGGATCACTATGCAATTTTATCAGTTAACAAGATTTTATAGTCCGTCATTCTAATGGAGAGCTGTAGTTCAGCTGAAAGTATTTCTCTCATTTAATTAAGCATTTATTGATGGAAGAGCTTCTTTTGCTCTTTCTCTCTAGTGTTTGTCATTTATCCTGCACAGTAGAGTAACAGAAGTTGATCAGGTTGTTGTTAAGGGAGGAGCAGTGAATTGAGTATCAACACACACACATAATCCATAAATCATAGAAATGTTTTGTTTGTTATTTTCTGCCATTCAGTGTGGAGGATGATGGCAGATCGGTTCTTTTGACTGTTCATATGCAGCACATGGATTTCTTTCTTTTTTTTTTTAATTGAAATGTTTATTATTTTTCAAAATAACCATACATTCCTCACAATAGGCACACAAACACTAACAAGATATAATACACACTAAACACCCNAAAACAAAAAAAAACAAAAACAAAAGAGGAAATAACAAATTATGCTACGTCCTTTACGTAAAACAGAAATTTAGCCCATACTTTTTGGAATTTCTTATATGAATCATGAGTTCTTGCAATCAGGGCTTCAAAAGAAGCAGTGTCTGTCATTAATGTTATCTACTCTGTATGTTCAGGCTTGATTTGAGATTTCCTATATCTCAAAATAATCCTTGCTGCACAGATAAATCCTGTAAGTAGAAGTCCAAAGTCTGATTTTGATGTGTCAGGAGGCAAAAAAAGACCTGTCGCCCAGCAAACAATTGGGGGTATTCAGGCAATGTCTTATGTATACAATGTCCAAGAATTTTAATTATATTTTTTGTTTTTGCAAAATGATAAAACAATAGAACAGTCCTATATTAAGTGAAGGAAGGTTCCCGTCTCAAGCTTACATTTCCAATATCTGCTACTATTCAACAATCCTATTCTCTGTAATTTTACTGGTGAATAATAATACCTATGTATTACCTTATAGTGTATAAATTTCACAGCTGCATCCCTTACAGACCATCCAAGATTCAGCACAGTATTTTTCCATGTGTCCTTCCCAGTAAGACTGTTGAGATCCCTTTCCCAGATTTTTCTTAGGTTCTCGCAATAACCATATAGAGTTAGCCATAACAGAGTAGACAACTGAAGCTGACTGTGCTAGACAGATTAAAATATGCTAGTATCTGATTTCCTTCAACATCTAATGTAGGTTCTAAACTTTTGAGACAACTTCTCAACTGCAAGTATCTCCAGAAATCTTCTTTGTCTGTTAAACAATATTTATCTTTCAGTTCTTGAAATGATCTCAACACCTTATTTTCATACAAATCACAAATTTTACATACATTCTTTCTGACACATGATTCCCATCGTTTGTTCGTTTTATTTGAATAAGAGGATTATTTCAAATAGAGGAATATCCTTGTTTATAATGGGACATATGTAGCATTTTGTGGGCCTTTGCCCAAATCTCTCTAGAATGTTGTATAATTGGATTCATATCTATTTTTGTCTTTATATTTTGAGATAGTACTTCTATCAGTCTAAAGGGAGCAGTAAATTCGTTTTCCATATAGATCCATTCTGGGTAAATACTTTCCTTACTCCAATACTTTGATAGCATACAGATTTCAAAGGCCATGTTATATAATTCAATATTGGATAATGCTAAACCTCCCGTTTTTAGTGGTATAAAATTTTTGTATGCTAACAGCACATGAATTTCACCATTAAAATGTGTATGTAGGTTTGTACAGCTGACTATTTTTTATATATATATTAAAGCTTTTATGTTAACACATACTCATTTTAACATGCATAATGTACATGTAATTGCAATAGAGATGCATAAAGTAGCTGAGGCCTACAGTGTGACTAACAGCAGGAGCTGGAACACATTCATGTTATTCAGTGCCTTATTGAAATGGCATTTTGCAAGCAACTCTCTTTCAGAATTTGAATAAATCATTGGTAAAAAATGAGAAATCACTTTTACGCCGTATAGAAATTAATGTAGTTCTGCTTGATGAAGAAGTACAGGGCAGAATTATACCAAACTGTGATGGTTTTAAGAGTTGGAGTTTTTATTTGTAGCCCCTGGTTTAGAGATGGTCCTTACAGCAGCTTGGGTCCTGATGCAGTGTTACACATTGGGAGGGGGTGGTGTGTGTGTGTGTGTGTNTCATCACCCACAATCATCCTCATTGACTGTACATCTCAGCAGAGGCGGGGTTACATCTTGGGTGAGAAAATGTACATAAATTATGGGAGAATGTGAGAACTGATTGTCCACTAGGTGACAAAAGTCCAGCTATTTTTCTGCTGTTGAACTGAGATGTTGCCCTCAACAGCAACATAGACAAGCTAAAATGAGTCACGAGCACCAGAGCTACAGCAAGTTACAAGACAGGCCCAACAGTCGCACCGTCTCCAACAAGAAAGAAGACCTAGAAATTGATCAGTCAGACGACAAGGATTCCATCCCTCTGGAGGTTTGTATTCCACTGTGGGCAAGCAGCAAGGACGGCCAGAAAGTGGGACGAGAACCAGAAAGTAGGAGAGCCCATTTTCCTGGCTGCAAATGAGGTAGAGTACAAACTTCAGGTGCAACATCTCGTTCAAAGGCAGGAAGTGGTTTTGGTGGACATGAAAAGGAGTCTTGATGACCCCAGCTTGGTTTAGATTTACAGAGTGCAAGGATCACTGTATATGTCACTCTGCCCCAGGTACATTCCCGCCCTGCGTTCCAAGACACAGTGAAGGGCAGCTGCTTGCTTATGATTTCAGTTTTCTGAGTTCAAGAAAATTTAAGGAATATGAAGCAAATAGGATAAAAAAAATCAACTCATTTTATTACGATCTTAGCGCCAAATCAGACCTTTATAATACTGCTTCCTAAAAGGCAGTGGTCTGAAAAAAAAAAAAATGTAACGCCAGGCGCTGNCCTTTATAATACTGCTTCCTAAAAGGCAGTGGTCTGAAAAAAAAAAAAATGTAACGCCAGGCGCTGCAGTTGTACGTTTCAGACACAAATCTTAATTGAAAAATGATATTAACTCATGCATATGCTGTGGAAAGCAGCTTGGCCTACATTTGGCAGGCTGGTTGTATTGTTGATGTGAATAATCTCATATCTCCAGTGGATTACAGAGGCAGGACTTGCTGAACTGTGGAACAACAGCAACCCTCTGTTAGTAATTTCTGCACGGTATATTTTCTTTTTTTTTTTTCCTCCTCTCACAATCGCCTTGCTTTGAAGTGATTTAATTCTGCCTCGAATGTGTCCAGGAAATTACAAAGCCATTGTAATGAAGTATGGCCGATTGGACAAGTACCCTCGTGCAAGCATTCATTTCCAGCTATCCAGGAACGTTGAATTGAGCACCGGGCAGGTTGGATTGCACAGATTGATTTTTATATCTATAATCCGGAACAGTTTGAAACTTTCTGGTACCAGTTCTGCAAAGTTGATCATTTTCAGATAAGGTCGGTGCCAGGTTGAAGTTGATGTTGTAATCATTTCAAGCAGTGGAAACTCATACTTGTACTGCAAATAAAAGGTCGTGCCAAAAAAAGGAAGTTGCTGCTGTCTTTCAGCCATTTTGAAATAGAGTTTTGCCCTGATGTCCATGAGGTCTGCTGCCTGTCTGGTTTAAAATGGGAGTTAATGTGGTGTGTTACTGTGGTGAGCAGTGTGAGAGTCTGACTGACTTGTCGGCAGTGTGAGTGGAGCTGGAGTTGTACTGTCTAGTCGTCTTAAGCAGAGCTCAGGCGCTGTCTGGGTATTAGAAAAGGAGGTGGGTGGGAGAGAGGTGGAGTGCTCAGGATTATGTTCTTAGAAGATTCTCAGCTCCACCTACCCTTTAGCGGCAAGATATCGTTACTACAGGGCATCTCGTTCGTATGCACACACATATACACACACTGTTTACCAACACAGGGATTAGTTATGGATATGCCTCCA
This sequence comes from Lucifuga dentata, assembly GCA_014773175.1. Taxonomy (NCBI): domain Eukaryota; kingdom Metazoa; phylum Chordata; class Actinopteri; order Ophidiiformes; family Bythitidae; genus Lucifuga; species Lucifuga dentata. The sequence goes on from VXCM01000561.1 coordinate 131,971, forward strand.
AATTGCTTTGACGTGAGCACATTGCAATGTACAGAGCTTCTGCAGAGGTCAAAGTCTGGAAATGTATGAAATATGACTGGATTAAAAACATCCTTATGCTATGATGCATGGTCAAACAAAAATAGTTTTTGGAAAGTGTATGTGGATCACAATCTATGTGGACTGAACCAAAAATGTGTGTATTAGTATGGATGACTGATGATAATCACCTACAGCTTTGTGTTAAGTATGCATCGCCTAAAAATAGGGCCCTTGAAAATTATGGAATTTGGAAACTATATAGTGATGGTAATATGTGCAAATAAAGCTTCACAATATAACCTCTGAAATTTCAAGGGTGATGCTCATCCAAGTAAATAGCTTTATATTCTCAGGATTTCTCTTATTATATATATGCACATGTATGTTTGTAGTAAATGTCATCTAACAGATACCACATTTTTATGTCAAGACCAAGAGCTTAAAGGACCATAGCACCCATTTTGCATGTCTGAGCCTACAGTAATATATTCAATTTTCATGCACATATGATAATTTCCCGAAGCATACTACTGGAACGGTGAGTTAAAAAAAAAAAAAATAAAAAATCCTACCTTTCATACCATCATTGGGTTCAGTTCATTCTGGTACGCTATTAAAATCAACGTGTTGATACTTGAAATGTTCTTGGGATAGGTAATCCATCA
>VXCM01000562.1:0-42353 GCA_014773175.1 Lucifuga dentata
AAAAAAAAAAAACTCACTCCAGAGTATTACTCACTATATTACCTCCAGAGTATTACTCACTACCAGTGCTGCCAAAAAAGTTGGCAGCACTGGTAATATAGTGTATTGTCACGTTTACCCAGCAGCAGCATTACGTAGAGACAGAATGTGTGTTCACAGGATTTAACATTTTTAAAGCACTCTTTAAAAAAAAAAAAAAAAANAAAAAAAAAAAAAAAAGCATGATACAGACTAGCAACACAACACAGGCAACCTTAAAGTGCTGCTTAAGTACCTGCTAACAATCAAGCAGCAACTACTGCTTGTTAGACAAAACCATGTGAACCAAAGTCTAAGCCCTTTCACACACACAGCAACTTCAAACACAACCAAACAATCATTTATCAACTAAATGCTGAACTGAAAGCAACAAATTCAACAAACAAAACACTGTTGGTATCAAGCCCAAGGACCAGCAACAAGCCTGCTAAAAAGCTAATGCTAATGTCCTACCTGTTGATCCAACCTGTATTTATATGTTCTGGCTTCAGGCGATTGATTGATTGAGGAAGGGTGGGGCATATTTCTATTTTTAAAGAAAACATTTTTCCTAAAAACTTCAAAATTTTCTAATGACCAATTTCCTAGCTGATCATTTACATATGTTTTCAGAGCTGTATAAATTGTTTTTGTTATATATTTGACCAAGTTTATTTGTGTATGTAAGTTTGAGTGCCCTCTGTATTGCTTTAGGCCACAGTCACATGACAAAGTCCAGCCCTGCGGAAGGGGCAGGGTCTGGGAATGTAAGACTGTGAGGAACTTACATGAAGTTCATTACAGTGTTTGATTCTTTTTTTATGAAACCAAAACATTTAGGAGAGCCCCCCCAAGCATCTGAAGAAGGGAAGCTTTTTACATGTAAATACTCATAGAGAAATAATCAATATATACAAGTGATTGAATGATTGGGAATTCAGATTCTCAGTGTCACAAGAACAATTAATCAATTGCCAATTAATTTACCATGAATGGGATGTAAAAAATAAAAAAATTTAATTAACGTCTATTTCCAGCTTAACTTGGACATTTCCATGTATGTCCTAATTAAGGTACAGTTAATATATCGAAGCACTTCCTGTATATATTTCACAATAAAATGTCAAAAACTGGGTGACTTTTATTTTAAAAAAAGTAAGCAGGATGTATTGAGTTTGTATTGAAAGTGACTTAATCTCTGAAGATGCTCTGAATAAACTAATCACAACTAAAAGTGTATAGGCTTAAATGAGAACCTCACAGCAACACACAATGATGTTGTTATACTACTAAAATTAATACAGAAATAATTAGTAATAATTATGATAACTTCATAACTTACATTACTTATGATAATGCTAATGGGTCTTATGGTTTAATTTTATTTTACAGAGTCGTTGGTGACATGAATCAATCTGTTAAGGTTGGTTACTGTAGGTCTTGTGGTTTCTGAGATTTAAAAAAAAAAAAAACAACTTGATATTGCTTCCTTTTCATTCTCTATGAGTCTCGCTGGTTTTTCACGATTTTTACGAAAACTGGTGGTCAAATTGGTAAGAAAAGTCAGCACACCGAAAGGCATTAATTAGGTCGCATGTTTTGTTACGTGGTTTTGATACCAGCAATCCTGCGTGACTTATGCTCCGAAATTTTGTATGTCGTCTTGAGGAGTATGTGTATGTGTAGTATGTGTGCCGTGCATTCTGCAAACACAACAATAACAAAACAACAATAATACATTATTATTATTATTATTAGTAGTAGTAGTAGTAGTAGTAGTATGATACATAATACATTATTATTATTATTATTATTATTATTATTATTAGTCACGATCGAGCATTTTGATCCCAACTACACTCTGCTATCTTTACTTTAATTGTGACAGCATCCTGAAGTGAAATTCAAACTAAGACAGCACTAATCCTCTGAAAGCCTTGACTCTGGTGCTGAGTGATCAGTCTCTCCTGGCAGCTGGCCTCTGCACAAACGCTGCACTAGATCCACGAGAAAGTCCGATGATCTTCATCCAAACAACATCAAGTCACAGGGAAAGTGAGGAAGGACTGAGACGCTGTTTGAACACAGAGCGGCGCAAGAGTCTCATAAATGCTGATCTGTAGAAATATACTGTTACAGTCACACCGCTCAGTGGTACCATTTTGTACCCAATTAGGCGTTCAAACGCATATAGGCAGTCACGTGTAAGGTTAAAAGATATGACATCCAACCAGTGTGGCTGTTTTTACTTAATGAGTACTCAAAGCTCTTCTGCCAGCTTAGAGTGTGAATGTTCGTCTGTCTCTGTGTCAGCCCTGCGATAGACTGGTGATCTGTCCAGGGTGTACCCCGCCTCTCGCCCTATGACCGCTGGGATAGGCTCCAGCCCCCCCGTGACCCTCAACAGGACAAACGGGTTTAGAAAATGGATGGATGGATGGATGATTCTTAACCTCAAACAGGGATATCGATTCATAAATAGAAGTCTTTGTATCCAATGCTGTGTTTGATGTCCAGCACGCTGACCAGTGCAGTCTGATTTAATTTGACTACAACTGGTTCAAACATTATAATGAGTAGAATTATAGGAACTTATTTTAATAAGTCTCTGGTCCTATTCTCCGCCATATCAGACAGAGGTTGCTGCGCTATTTCTCCGTGGACATTAAACAAATTCGATAATTACAAAATCAACAACAATATAACTAGGGCTCCGTGTGTGTGTGTGTGTGTGTGTGTGTGTGTATGTGATTGGGATATTTGAAACCTCAGTTTCCGCAAAGAGGACATGATTTTAATCTCCAGTCACAGTAAACAGTAAGCAACATTATTCACGGCCACCTTGGGAAATGTGACGCTTTTCCGTGTCAGTTTCATCCTTGTGCGTAATTCGGTGTTTCCAAAACGCTCCAGCTACTCGGGGCCGTATCCAGGTGTGTGTGTGTGTGTGTGTGTGTGTGTGTGTGTGTGTGTGTGTTTCTTTACGTTGCGACGAAGGCGTCGAGGAGCATGAGCCAATCACAAACGCCGGGGGGCGGGTCGTGTGTGGACTGTTGTGGATATGGAAAATGGACAATTTAACGCGCATATTCATCATTCATATCCCGACGGGGAAACCTGTGCTTGCACGGTGAAGTGATTCGCAAATGAACGGCCGTGGTGTGAAAAGGAAAATTACCGGAGACGAGAAGAGCGTGGCTGGCCACCCGGTAAGGGAAGCTCTCTGTCGGGGAGAAGTCTGAGCGCGGGGGGGTGGAATTGTACCGGGTGATTTCTCCTCTGTTTACAGGCTGTATTCATTGTAAACCTATTTGAGCAAAACATGAACAAATCGATGGTTGTGTTATGTACATTTTTGCAGAAGAGGTTGTGTTCTATACCATATTTATAAAGATAGCGTCGTATTGATCATAGCATGTGGTTCTTAGCCATGAATCACCAGCGCATTCTCATTTTCATAAAAAACAAGAGGAACGCGCTCAAATTACTCATCAGCTGGATATAGCTAGTAAAGACACAGGCTGTGATTTTTAAAATAAGAATAAAGTTATAGGAAACAGTCCACTTTAAAGCCGCAGGCGATCAGCTGTCCTTATTGTTTGCTCGGCAGCGCACCTTTGTCACGCTGCTCAGATGTTGAGATGTTGAGCAAGAAATTCAATCAGAATCCATCACAGGCTTTGTATGTAGAACAGCAAAAGTATAAAGTCTTTTGATTTCAGTAAATACATAGAAAAACAACATATGCCACATTTTAAATCATTATTGGGATATCATAAAACAACCAGGTGTTATTGTTTTTATTATTATTATAGTGCAACAGATGAATTTTGAATGTTAGAAAATACTGGTACAATAGGGGAATGAGGATGTGCGGTCCACGGTGAGAGGTGCGTGGATGTAAAGTGGATGAAATCGAGTCAGTGGGAGATCTGGGAAATTGGGAGGACAGACGCGAGGGGGCGGAGGACCACTCAGCTCCGCTTTGGGATTATTCCTGTGAACGCGCCCGGACCTGTGCGTATATTTGTCAGTCTTGTAACTTAATGTCATTTCATATGGTTCGTAAACGAGAGCAGGGCCAAATGTGAGGAAGAGAAGGGGTTCTCGGGTCACTCCAGCTGCTTTATTGGCTCAGCTCAACAGTTCAGTTGAGTGCCCTATTTCTGACTGGGATTCAGCTGGACTGGATACTGACTCCCCTTTTCAACCCAGAACTGGATGAACCTGCTACTTTCACCCCCCCAAGGGATCTGAGTATCACAATGTGACGGTAGGCTGAAATCAGGTAGCATGTTTTGACAATGAGACTGCTTCAGGTTGGGTAGACTTAATAACCTTCATACAGCTGCATCAAAACATGATGCCTTTGTGTTAGGTGTAGGTTTTTAGTAAAAAATTTTCCAGTTTGGCCTTTTCTAAACCCAGAGCTTTGGAAATATCTTTAGCACATGTTGGGGTCTTGTTGGCAGAGGATTGTGCTTCTCTGGCTGGACAGATGGGTGGTGGGTTGCACATTACTCTGCTTCCATCCAAGAATATTAAATACTGTGGCCACCAGCTCAGCTGTCATAATGTTTCTGCTTGCAAAATAGTGAGCAATAACATCAGAAGCAGAGTTATTCAAAGTACACTGAATATAAAGGAAACATCCCAGATAGAAATTATGCAGACATGTTTACAAATCAGTCTGACAGACTGTTCAGTGTAATGAGACAGTCCAAGACATGTCTTATAATGTGACATGATGTGCTGTTAAAGTCTTTATTCAGGCAGCACAACAAAATGATGAATCAATTCTGAAAATATATACTCTCCAAACTGTAAGATGAAGATGTTGGTTTGTTTCACGTTGAACAGAAATGCATCGCAGCACTTTGTTTTCTCGATGCAGTCCAATTACAAATGAACTGGTATGGAATGTATTTGTGTTGGATGCCCTCCTGCATTCAAAAAAATATTAGTTAAAAGCTCAGGAAAAGAAAAAAGAAATCACCTGCCTCATGTATTCATGATTCGCCAAATAAATGCATAAGGCGCTGGAGGTCACCAGAGCAATTCATTAAAACTTTGTTATTTTTTGATGAAAAATGATGGTGGTTTCCTGATGAAGTGAAAATGCATGCAGGGGAGGGTGGCTCCTGAATGCAAACTATACACAAATTTCATCTGGTTTATGAAATTACTTTAATGACAACTCCCCATTTCAATGGGATATTACGTTTATGATGCCTCTGTAATACCCACCCTGGTGATTAAGAATCTTATATTGTCGAAGCATTGCATTGCCCAAGACAGACATTATTCTCATCGCAGAGATGCTGGGCATTTCCATAATCAAGCATTCATTAGAGGGATTGAGAATATCAGTGTGCAACCTCTAAAAGCTATTATCCCTCTTGGGTCACTGTGCCTAATGTTTAAACATATTAATGTTCTTTCATTGTGGTAATGTTCACCGATCTGTAGTAAGGCAACAGGATTCAAGAATTAAAACACATAGGAGATAAAATCATATATAAAAGTGATATCTAGAATTTAGTATCTATCAAATACTGTGTAGGCCATTCCTACAATGCAGTTCCTTTTATGTCTCAATGAAAATTACTGAATATAATCTTTAAAATATATTATGTACAAAACACATTTTGTGCACAGTTAAAGGACAATGCCAGTGATATTGCATTGCATATTTGAGCACAATATCTACAACCCACATACACATTATGTTACTACCAACCATTTCCCAAAATATACTACTGGAGTAGTTAAATTAAGACTTTTTTTTCCCCCTATCTTCCAGACTGCCATTGGTTTTAGTTCATTCCAGTATGCTATTAAAAAATCAACTTGCAGAGGTCTGAAATGCACCTGAAATAAGTAATCCATCGCAGTCAACACTATGTCTATTACGTTTTTTATCAAAGTAACTTTATTTAACTGATCCAACACGGAGCTTCACAGAAGACAACATATTTCTTAGCCAGGGAATATAATCCTAGGAAAAGACAGCTTTTACCAAGAAATGAACATGACCGTGCTTTCTACAGTTGTGCATAAGTGTTAGCAGGCGACACATTGAATTTTAAGCTGGGTGTATCACCTGAACATTTGATTTTGAAAGATTAGGGGATTTGGCAAAATACAGGAAAACTGAAATACGGTTTTATGTTTTGGAAATTAGTTGTCAGTAACGTACCATGCATGTGGGTTGTATACATGTTGAACTTGAACATGCAAAATCACCAGAATGGTCCTTTAACCCCTGTAGAATAAATCACAATGATATGTACCTCAGGATGAAGTAAATGCACAATAGCCACTTTGTTTTAGGGCTACTATGCTAATCCATCATGTTCCCAACATGTTCACTCAACTTCAGTAGAAATATAAAATATAAGCACCGGTAATAAAATCCCAAAGAACTATACATATGTGTAGTATATGTAGTTTTAGTTGTAGTCTTTTTACACATTCTTCTGTTAAAATAATGGAAATTCAACCTTTTTTAGAAGTTACCACACCCAAAAAGGCCTTGTACCATAGGAATGACCCATACAACACATTCTGTAATGACATCAAGTAAAAACAAACATTCTATACACTTACAGGAAAAAAAAAATCGCTTAACCACAGATCATATCTCAGATGTCAGGAACATTCCACTAATTGAAGTGGGTTTGGAACGTGCTCCTTTTTCCTTATCCCAGGGTCAGATCATATATCTTCTCCATGTTGTCAAGGTCAGAATGTTTATAGGCTGATTTGATCTGGGTTCTGTGACAGGAATATCTCTCGCTTGAAGCTCCTGAGATAAGATGAGTTGCAGTTTGGCTCCACTGTGAGCCGGACCAGTTAATAAGGATTTCCTTCCATGCTGTTTTTGCTGTGTGTGTGTTGTCAGGTGTACTGCCAGCCATGCGAACACAGAGCAATGTTCTTGCTGTTCCAATGTCCTCAGGAGGCTTTTTCACTCTGTATGCTTGGAGCTCTGTCCCTGCGTAAAGCTATAATCTTGCTCTCATCCTGTGTGATACAGTCACATCCACAACTTTTCTGCTGCTGTTTTTCCCTGGACTGTAAACAGCATTGCCACATTCAGAGAGCCCTAATAATTGCTCCAACCCATCTTGTTCATTCTGTTAATTAGCCCTTGTGGCGTTGGAGTGCAGCATATTGTTGAGACATAATTAATCAACCCAGCTTGTAATTATGCTTGGTTTGGAAATAGGAGCACGGTTGGGAGGATGGTTGTGTTGCAGGGTGTTCAGCTTGAGGTAAACATCTTATTAACTGTGTCAGAGTCCCTCAACCCACACAGAGCAGCTACGGTTTTATTAAGGTGGAGAAGAACGTGCTGTAATCCATTTATGGAAATGGCCTCGTAAAAGAACCAGCGCTTGATTAAGTTTATGGACATTATGGTTCCGAGGTGGTTGTTCTAATGGAAAAATACTTCAGTAGCTGTGTGCAGACAGCAAGAGGGATTTTTTTTTTTTTTTTACANGCATGAGTGTGCAAGTCTTCACAGATGCATACGGGGTGTGTGTGTGTGTGTGTGTGTGTGTGGGGGGGGTATCATGGATGTATCAAGCAATGGATGATGACCTGAAACATGTGAAAGCTGCTTACCCAGTGCATACACCAAAAAAAGGTTTCTCCCACTGCTTTATTCTCTTCCTAACAGGGGAGCCCATAATGCATTCACATTAGGGTCTCAGTATGCTTCATTCAAACTAAGTTATCCAATGAAGTGTCCAACTGTGTTTATACCTCTTCAAAATGCCCACACTCAAAGGTGGGGCAAAAGCCCTAGTGTTGTAAAGAGGAAAAGGTTTTCAGCAGGGTGTGTGACTTCATAACCTTGATGCCATCAATCATCTAAACAGGGATAACGGTGTACAGTTTCACTTTCACTTCTCTCCTTGAAGGTAATCATAGCACAGAACAGAATTCGAAACTTTGACAATGACAGAAAGAAAAAAAGAGATTGTGAGAGAGAAATTAAAGCTCTATCCTCTTTCACTCCTCACCACACCTGTCGCATATTCGGATTTAGACAGTTACAAATTTGGCAGACAGCCTCCCAATTTCACCACAGGAGAGAAGCATAATGATGAAGCATACTGAGACTTTTAGTATCTTTTTTTTCTGGCTGAGCTCATTTGATTCNCCCCCCCCCCACACACACACACACATACGTGAATGGCAGTGATATTAATATCTGGATACAGCTCTCTTACAGGCCTTTAAATTACAATATATTGGACCTAAAGCTTCAAATTTTGATAAGTGGATAGCTTCTGAATAGGTTTGATACTCAGGATGTTTTCTTCATTGCTTTGCAGCCATCTTTTTTGTAACATACTGTATGCATATTGGAAGTCTTTCTGGGTCCCAGGGCATCACTTGACACTGTAATTTTAACTGTGGCCACAACACTAAAATCGCAGAAGAGCCCAGTGCTATTTCCTGGGGGCTTCGGCGAGTGAAGACAGGAAATAGAACAAATCACAGTAGTATGAATCAAATCTTGGCTGTAAGCCTTTAATGCAGGACTTCCAGTAGATAGAGCCCTATTTTTTACTGCAGCAGGCTTTCTTTGGCTGACCACAGACTGACTGATACGGCTAGAGACAAACAGACAAACCACCACTACCTCAGACAGCCAGTCGCTCCTGCTCAGGTTATACACAGTGGAGCCCTGCTGTCATTCTGCCATTCACATGCCAACAAACACACAGTTAATGAGCATATACACAAATTCCTGGCTATCCTGTCCCCTCCAGCGCACACACACACACACACACACACAAAAGTTAGACTTATACTAACAACACAATGTGGCTGTCTTCTGGTCCCCAGTCACGCTGTCACATCTCTCAGGCCTGTAATGACAGAGTCCACGGTTTAATTTTAGCTCGACCGAGCCTCTCACCTCACCACAAGATTTGTGTTTTCTTCAGAACACTTCATTTCACTGAACTAATATGTCACCAGCTTTTGGCCAGCAAAAACACACCATGCCAGATGTGTGTTTAAGTATAGCACAGACACATACACTAGCACACTCACAGGCGCTCATGTAAAAAAAAAGCAGCAAAATGCTTGCTGCCACTGAAAACTGGCATGAATCATTCCATTTTAATAATGTTATCACCCAAACATTTGTATGGGTGTATAGTGGGCTTCCATCATTACGGTATTCTAACCAAATCAGCTGGGAAGGAATTATATTTCATTTTACCAGCTGTTTAGCTCATCCAGTGTCAATTTACAACCTGCTCTTTATCATTTCAGATGTAATGCTGCTGCTTCTCTTAGTGTGATGATGACTCCTCTACCCAGACAAAAATGGGAGTGGATTTCATTTTGAGCATTTATGAAGCCAGTTGTACCCACAACTACTGCTTTTGCCCAGAAAAAAAGCAAATTCAACAATAAAAACAAACTCTGCCCAAAAACGCAGGAATCTCTTTACAAGAATATCCCATTGTTGGAAGAAAAAAATGGAAGGATCCTGAATTTCCCGCAGAAGGCAATCATGGTGACATCCATCTCACCGTGTCAGTTTTAATTTTTTATCAAAGCCTGTATAAGCACAGTCGAATAAGCTGCTGCGTAAACACAATTCAAGACAAACACGAGACTGCGAATTTCAATTCCATTTTGCTGAATGGCTTGTTAGGGAGTTCAGTGGAGAAATGCAGCCGGTAGAAACAGCTGAGAGAAACCCTTTAAAGGCCCCACAGAAGGAGGAGGAGCTGTTGTATTATTAAGTCCACCTCCCCCTTGTCTTTCCTTCCTTCCTTGCCCCCTAAATATCTTCCAGCCTCACCATTTATCCCCCTTGACTTTTCATTTTCCTTAAGTATTGAGTCAAGTCAAGCTTATTTGTATATCCCAGTATCACATACAATGTCTCAAAGGGCTTTACAGACACACACATTAGTGGTTCCCAACCCAGCCCAAGCTCTCTAAGAAGATGAGAAAAAACTCCCTAAAACCCTTATTATTTATTATACTTATTCAAAGAGAGATTCCCTCTAATTAAACGACCAAATGATGCAATAGGAGCCGCAGGTGTAAAAACAGGTAAATTTCAAAAACAAGGAAATATTACAGAATAATATGAACAGCAAATAATGATCCAGTGTCAATGTAGTAGTCAATATGAAATCAATGTTATGATGTCTAAAATATGAGTCACATAGAGTGAATGGAGTGGGGTGGGGGGTNTATGAAATCAATGTTATGATGTCTAAAATATGAGTCACATAGAGTGAATGGAGTGGGGTGGGGGGTTGGGGGGATGACTTCCCCATATCCTCCAAATGAGGCTGTATTGACTTCAATAAATCCTCCAAATTAAATTACATCCACTAAGAGGCTCAGCCCTTTGAATTAGAGTATTTTAATAGGATGATAGTTCAGTTCAGAAGTATATTGTGTTATAATATACAGTAAGAGCGATCTTCAGGTGTGGTCTGTGTCTCCAAGCTTTTGTAACTTTAGCAACCCGACACACTTTCTGCAGCAGTTGGTCAGCTGTGCATACTGTAGGCGTGAAAATGGCACAGCTTGAAGTGCAAACTCTTTTTTCCACATTTCTCCGATTCCTACTACCTCCACTGTCTGTTCACTGCTAAACCACACCAAAAGCTTCTGTGTTGGCAGCGATGGATAGGTGGTGTGCTTTCAAAATAGTGCAATTGAAATTGGATGAAGTTCTAAACCACGGCTCTGGCAGGATGTGTTTGAATTCACTGCCGTTTTTTAGCACACACCCAGAAATGTAGCAGTGTTATTGATCTTTTGTATGAGTGACTGCCAACTCCATTCGAACTGCAGAAGCCCTTGATGTCTTTAAGAAAGTCCTAGAGACCAAACTCTTCTGTGAACACCTTCACAAAACATCTTTCAAAAATGAACCTAATGGCAATGGAAATTTGCATTGTGGCACTTATTCTTGATGTGTCTCCTTGATCAGTTCATTGCTTGTGTTATACCTGTTTGCTTTAGAAGTGAATACATGTAAATGCACTTCACAATGACAACCAGTTTCTCATCCCATGTACTAAGGTGGCCGCTTTAAAACGTATAAACAATTGTCTTTTTCCATCATATGTTGTATAACCTTGTTCTTTCCGAGTATATATCGACCTTTAGTGAGATAAGGCTACGGTGAGATAAAAACAACTAGAAGACAATTAAGGCTGAGAAGTAGGCCACTTTATTTGCTAAGGGGATGGAACATTGTGTACAAAAGCTGGTTTGTCCTGTCTGTTGCGACATAATCCACCTGCTACTTTGTATTATCTGAATTTAATGCAATGTGCATTATTATTTTTACCTGGAACTGCACTGACATAATGTCGTTGTTTGCTCGGTGCTCGCTAATTGAACCTTTCTAGTAGTTGTACTTTTTCTTTGCACTCAGGAAACAAATGATCATGAATTGTTGCTCAGAATGTATACCTCATGGCTGTGATTATTTCCAGGTAGGAAAGGAAAATGGGAGGAAGAATAGAAGAAAAGAGAAGGAAGGAAAGATGGAAAGCAGGAGAAGGGGGAAGTCAGGGAAGGAGGAACAGATGGGAGTGAAATGATGAAGGAAAGATGGATGAAACTGAAGCGCTTTGAATCCTTCACCTTTCTCTGAACTCGCATGTTCCACCTTCAGGCTCCTCTATTCAATGAGCCTTGTGGCCTTTTTCCAGTGCTAGCCACTCGGCTATAATGATCCATCATTGATCCATGACGCAGGGACTTCTCTCACCACTTAGAGCTACTTATGTGTGTGTTTGTGTGTGTGTGTCTGCTAGCTGATTTGTAGTTCCAGGGATGTTATCAGGTCAGTCAGGCCCAGGCATGCCCTAGAGTTTCACTGGCCTGCTAATTCATCATTATTGCTGTTTGTTAATGGTCTCACGCACGCATGCAAGCAAGCAAGCAAGCAAGCATGCATGCATGCACGCACGCACACACACACACATACACAATGGCATCCACTGCAATTGTACAGTTTGTTCTAAGGATGGTATGAATCGGCTTTCAAGAGAGGCTGCCACACATCTGAAGATCTAATAAGAAAAGCAGCATGTTGTGATTTGTTTTGTGGTTAGTTATTAAAATAGGCCGTTTTGTGCCTTTTTATCCTTTAATGTCATCTTCTGTGATTTTGTTCCATGTGTTGCCATCCATAGTGAAACCATTTACATCTCATTGCCACAGAAAGTTCCCCATATATCATCATTTTTAAATCAATTTAATTCCTAGCTTTGCGCTGCTATAATTTGAGATGCTAAATGGAATGAAGAGTGTCAAGTGAAGCGTTTTTAAGTAATGGTGTCTTAATGTGAAATGACACAGTTTAGGCATGGAAGTGATTTTTCCTCTGCTCCTGCTGCTGGTCCTGTTATTGCAACAATAACTGAGAGAGATGCCTGAACACTTTGATCAATGTAAATATCCTTAGTGGACCGTTATTTTTGCAAGACAACGACATAGAGAAAGGATGAAAGGAATTGCATCCATATTTAAAATGGCTTGGCATTAGATCTTGGATAAGGAAATGGAATAAATTCTTCATGCCCATCATCATTGCCATCTTTATAATGACATTCTCCATCACTTTTCTATTTTACCTTCCTGCAATCACTATCAATTATCCCCAGAGCCACAAATCACCAGGACAGAGCTCGCACAGGAGCTCTGTCACTGGAGTGTATCCTGAGGAAAATTGAGTTCTGCGTCTCTGCTTTGGTGGCAGGGGATATAAAGCATAAAGGAAATAAAGAAAGGAAAATCAATGCCTTAACTAAAGGAGCTAGTGAATTATTGATGAGGAGTATGTAATGGGATCCCAAGTGTCTATTTCTCACACAACTTAGTCTGCTTGTGGCTCTCATCGTTATAGTCTGAGTAGAAGGAACAGAAATGAAGGAGGTGCCAAAAACTGCCCACCAGCATCTCCATAGGCAGATTAGCTAATGTGTATTGTTGAGCATAATGTGGCTCACACACACTGGATGATTTCCCTTTCCTGAACGGTTTGATGAAATTTGTCCTATCTTTGGTTTATACCACTCTTTGGAAGCCAATTACAGTAAGCTCATGCTTTCATGTTTCACAAAAGCTGACATTCTGGAGTTAATACCATTGCATACATAACTTACACTCATGAATATGCACAGTCAGTACTTTTGTCTGTAAAAGCCAGATATAAGTAAGACATAAAGCCTTATTTTTGTATCATTTGAAGTGGAGAAATCAGATAATGCATTGTTTACCCACATCACCTCTGTGGTATTTTTGTTTTAGTGCAAACGGAGAAGGTAGGCATCAGCTCTGTTTGGCTGGAGAAGAGGTAGGAAGGTAGGAATAAGGAACGTGTGTGTGTGTGTGAGAGAGAGAGAGAGAGAGAGAGAGAGAGAGAGAGTGCAGGTGAGACCTGAAAGCTGCCTTTGTGTGGCAGCTGGCAGTAAGAACACTGCCCTTCACTGTGAGGTATTCACACACACACAAACACACACCTATACTGTACATGTTGGGGAGTTATGGGGAGATTGATTGGCAAAAATATGGGGTTGAAAAACCGTTTCAAATTTTCAGATATAACACAAAAGCCTTCTCTCAGTCTCTCCAAGGTGAACAGACATTTCGTAGCCATAAAGTGGCTCCCTGTGCTTTTTCAAAATCACCATTTTAGATGCTAAGCACTCTCCTATTTTCTCCTCCACTGTGCCTCAACTCTATCTGCCTCAGTTCAGCTGGAGCTTGAAGAGCATGATAATATCTAGTCCTGCTGGTTCAGGTTCAGCATACTATCATAAAATGCAATGGCAGAAGTGGATGTCAATGCACATCGTAGCACAACCCAGCCCGTGAATATCCAGCTGCATTTATCTTTCTCACAACAAGAGTGGGAGTCAGAGTAGGATGAAGAGAACGAAAGCAAAACTTCATGAGGAGATGCTGTTGATGTGTGGATAATCGAGGTTGGATGCACAAGTGGGACTGGGTTTGAGAGAATTTAAGACTGAGAAAACTTTCGTGTGTATTTTTCACAAGGATTTTATCTGTGCTAGGTTCAACTGAAGAGGACTTTTTAGTTTTAAATCTACTGAAACTGCACTCAGCTGTGTAATTATGCTGTGTGTTGGTGTTGACTGTATTTTTTTGCCTTGGAAGGATGGTGTGCGTATACACCATCAGTGTGTGTATTAAACAGTGCTGGAGGAAGTACTCAGATCTCTTAAGTAAAAACACTAATACAAAAATGAAAAAATACTCCATTATAAGAAAAAGTTCTGGATTAAAAATCCTCCTGAAGTACTCAGACTCCTTGTGAACAATGCCCACAATAAATAATTCCCAAAATTGAGCCACGTTTTTAATGTATAGCTCCATTTGAAACACTAAAATTATGCTACTTTGACAAAAACTTTAATATAGAGTACGTCTCATTTGCTGTGATAGTTTACCAATCTCAGGCATGTTTCAAGTCTCTACAAGTTGATTTTTAATAGCATAGAAATGAGTTGAAACTAATGGCAGTCTGGAAGGTAGGAAAAACAATTCTAATATTTACCACTCCAGTAGTTTGTTTTAGAAGATTGCTGCCAGTAACACAATGTGTTTGCCGGTTATATCTATGAGCTCAAACATGCAAAATCACTGGTATGGTTCTTTAAAGTCATAATTTGCACAATAACTACTAATTGCAGTCAATAGTAGTGAAGCAAAAAAGTGCAGATTTTCCCTCTAAAATGTAGCGGATTAGAATGAAAATGTAGCAAAATTTCACTATTGTATAGTACATGAGCAAATGTTCTCTGAGTTCCTTTTCACCTCTTAAAAACAAGTCTGGGTGCAGATCGCATATGTTGTGTTGGCAGTAAAAAGCGATCCAAAATAAAAAGCAATCAAATGAAAGCTCATACCCACGGTGGCACTATAAAAGTGCTAGTCACGGCTTCTGTTGAGACAGTGGTTTTATGACTAATCCCAAAGTTTGTGTTGCTGTTGGTGTGTGGAGCAGAAACACCGGCTGGGTACTGATCTGTATTCTTGTTTGTTTACTTCTCCCCAGGAGGGGCCCTGCAGACGGCAGTTGCGCCAGGCACCATGAGGCAGCGAGCTTGGCCTGAGAGAGAGGAGAAATCACCCTTCATCACTCTCAACCAGGCTGGGCAGCTGAAGAAATGCACACAGCAGCAACAGAACATGTCACAGCAGAGACGGGCTGACACGCGCGTCTGAGAGTACAGCGCAAAGCAAATAGGGAAGATGGAGAGCGACTAAAAGAGGGATTCAGATCTCAGCTTGCATCTTTCTAAATGGCTAACTGGACTGGGCGACACTCAGAGGCAGAGATGTCCTTGTTAACAAATATTCCTCCATTACAACCTCCTTGTTAGAAGTCATGAGTCAGTACTCCCCACCCCTGTGACGCTACAGAGCCGAGGGGAAGAGGAACTGGGAGACAGAGGACAAGAGACAGACAGAGTGGAAAAGAGAGACTGTGACAGGCCCTCATGCAGGCCCGTAAGAAGTATGTTCTGCTGGGCTTGTGTGCATGCTGCTGGCTGGTCCTCTTTTACTGGGGTGGGGGAGTCCAGGTCCGTATACTCCGTCTATTGACACGCCAGCGGGGAGAGGTGGTGCGTCCCTGGCCCAACTGGACCGACCGGGCCTTCCTGCCCCGTTATGCCCACCTGGACGAGCTCCAGACGGACCCAGGGACAGCTGAGTTGCCCCGCCAGCGCCGCCAGGCTTGGTCCGCCATCTATAAAGATAGCCGCTGCCGCATGGAGACCTGCTTTGACTTTTCTCGGTGCCGGCGGAGAGGAAGGGAAGGGTTCAGGGTGTATATATATCCCTCAGAGAAAAATGATCATGTGTCAGAAAGCTACAGGAAAATCCTGACCTCTATAAGTGAGTCACGGTACTACACCTCAGACCCTCGTGAGGCATGTTTGTTCGTGTTAGGGATAGACACCCTGGATAGGGACCAATTATCGGGACAGTTTGTACCCAATGTTGATGAACGTATCCGTGGTTACCCGTTGTGGAATGATGGGCGGAACCACCTGATCTTTAACCTGTACTCAGGTACATGGCCCAATTATACAGAGGACTTGGGCTTTAACATTGGCCAGGCCATCTTAGCCAAAGCCAGCCTCAACACAGAACATTTCAGACCAGGCTTTGATGTTTCCATCCCACTGTTCTCGAAGGACCACCCACAGAAGGGTGGAGAGAGAGGCTGGCTGGTGCGGAACACCATACCACCACGTAGGAAGTACCTGCTAATGTTCAAAGGGAAGCGTTATCTAACAGGCATTGGCTCAGACACCAGAAACGCCCTCCACCACATCCACAACGGGAAGGACATAGTCTCATTGACAACATGTCGCCACGGGAAGGACTGGGAGAAGCACAAAGATGCCCGCTGTGACCATGACAACCTGGAATATGAGAGGTAAGGAAAGGGGATGGATGGATGTGGCTGGCTGGNGGGGGGGGGGGGGGACTAAGGAGGAGATGTCCAAAAGTGAGATATGAGGCAATGAGATGTTAAGGAGGGGTTTCTTTGTGGTGTTCTTTTTGGCTTCTACTTTGAACTTTACATGTTTTATTGCTCTTGTTGGATGTCACTAATTTTCTCAAAGCAGTTGTTTTTGTGCTGTGGCTTTTTTGTGTCCAACTTGTTAGTTGTCTTCCTGTTTTATAGCAGATTACTTGACAGTTTGATTTTATGAGGTTGGGCAGTGCCTTATGAGATAAAAGAGTTCAGACAAACTCTGTTCTCTGGAAACTTAGATACAGGTGACTGTTTACAAAAAGCTCCTTTTCTTATACAAGCATTAATTGTGACGTGTTCTAACTAATATTTGACTTTGAGCTCTTCTACAACCTAGGGTATAAATCCATCTTATTGTAAGGGTACAACAAGTTATTTTTAAATACAAGACAAAAATTTCCATAATGACGATAACACAGGTCAAGAGCAAAAACAAGTGCACGTGCAATTATTTCCACATGTGCATTTACGAAGAATAGGGATAGAAAGCCACCACTAATCAATTAAAATGCACAAATATAAGACCAGCCAAAGCAAAGGCTGCCACAAAGAATGGCTTTGTTAATGCAATCAGCCCAATTGCCTCAGAGAATAAATTATTAACTGCTGGATATGTTGCAGGATTTAAATAAGCAAAATTAATCATTGCTCTTGGGCAAACTGTTTTTAGAAAGGTTTTCATGTTGTCTTGTTGATGCTGAAAAATAAGCTTTTCAGTCCTGTACTTGTTGAAATGGCATTTCATCCATTAGCTGGGGCGCTTAATGGATACAAGTCATTATTCTACCCGCATTCAAATATTCTAGCAACATTTCAACTACTTAGACTAACATCCCTATATTTCAAACAAAGTTGAATTTTAAGGATAAAAAGACATCTTGCAAAGCTAAAAGCATGTTGATTCAGATTCATTCTGTCCCCAAGGTAAACTTTTGTCTTTGTCTTTTTTACTTCTGATTCCTCCCCCTGGCTGTAATTGGCCCAAATATCACATGGCTGGTTGTGTCACTGGTGAGAGGCCAGCGGGCAGAACTCAACTGTGGGGTTTTGTGTGTGTGTGTGNTGTGTGTGTGTGTGTGTGTGTGTGTGTGTGTGTGTGTGTGTGTGTGTGTGTGTGTGTGTGCATTCACTACTTCCTCTATTTGGAGAAACATATTGCTAACATACCTACACATTGTTAGCAAAGCACTGATGAGTGTAGCATTTCCGAGCTCACCCGCGGATATCTGCACCTTTAGCAGATGTCTGCAAGATTTCAAGGACTTCTAAATGTGCTCAAATTCTTTGCTAGAAGTCTCCAGAAAGTTAGGGGTCAATGGTCAGGACCTCTGAAAAGTCATACGGAAAAATATTTGCGATAAGTTCTCCAAAGCCAAGAAAAGAATAAAGGGCAAGAGTGTCTAGCTCGTGACTATTCTACACCCCCAACTGGCGTGGAATGGCATGAAAGGAACTCCGGCTCTTGAGGATGAGACTGCACACAGTGTTCTTGGACATATTTACCTGGCCTGTTCTTTCATTGTTTTATCTTACATTTTTTTTGAAATACTGTATATCCCCACCTCAATGATTTATTAGTCGAACAGATTCATTTCAGCATGACCTTTGTCAGGATTTGTAAAATAAATCACACAAAGGCAATATAAATCGTTTCCAGTCTGACCTGTGCCCTGTTCAGGCCTTTTCACAGAGGAATTTTCAGGAATAAGAGCGCCATTGTTAGAATTAATAATGAAAAGCTTAAGGAAACCCACCCACCTGCCTTATACAAGTTGCAGCAGCTTGATTAACACGTCTCATCCTCTCACTGTTTCTTTGTAACTCCCTACTGGCTGATTAGAGCTCAGGCAATTTAAAAACAACGCATACTCGAATAACATCACAGAAACCCTTTGATTGTAATATCATCATGCATATTCTCTAGAAATGAATTTTTAAATGTAAAGTCTCCAAAACGCCTCATTTCTATTTGCAGTCATATTGGGTGGTAATATAATTTCTCTTACAGTTTTTCAGGTTATAAAAATATTCTTTGTCTATAGGCTATGTTCATAATTTCCATGAGACCAGCACTGGCTCAAATCTATTGGATTTAGTAACTGTTGATGCAGGAGAGCAGATGACTGTCTGCTGAAGAAGTTGAAGATCATATGCATCTTGAATTCAGGTGGTGGTGATGTGGAGGAGGAGGATTGTTGTTTTTCAAATAAAAGTCCATGAAAGCTAATGAGCATAGAGGGAGTATGTATTTGACAAAGGTGATGTAATGATAGAATAAAACCAAAGAAGAAATTCAGAAGAGCAAATACTAGACTTACCTAATGCCGCTTTCTTCCATTATAGAAAAAAATGGAATGTTCCAAAGTTACAGGCTAATCCATCTCCAGTCTGATTCATGATTCATACTAGACTTTGACAAACAAAGAGCAGAATGAAGTTAACTCACAGCTAAATCTCTTTAAAATTGCTTGAAGACACCATAAACAGCATCTAAAATCAGTTTTGAACTTTTCTCACTTGTCTCCTTTTCCTCCTTAGTCAGTATGTTTACATGCACACTATACTTCTCTGTTCTGCTGTTAAGGCAAAAGCGTGAGTAAGCTGTATAAAAGGATGGAATTAACAGGTTTCCTTCATTCGCCGAATACATATTACTTTGTGCTTAATTGGCGTACGGGGTGAAGCACGTCGGGTGAAATGGATCGTTTGCATGCTTGAGTAAAACAATTAATAAGTGCAGTTGGAGTAGACACGGCTTAAATTTGTCAGTTGGTTTCTCATATGCTAGAAAAGTTTCATGATGTATATGCATTCAAAAATAATACATGCATGTTAAAAGTTTGATTATATTCTGAAATCTTTTTCAAACGTCATCTAAACACCATAATTAGACTGAGATCAGCATGGATCAGTGTTGGCTTACTTTGACAAACTGTTGGGCTGTTGTGCTTGTTGGGCTGTTGGATTGGTTTCAGGTTCTCTTAACGTATTTTGAAGATATACAGTATGACTTTGTGAATAATTTTGGCAGGGAACATCGGTTAGGTCGGTGTTCTGATCTGAGCGTATGGCTAGCTACCTTCGGCTTGTTTACATTGGGCTGGGCAGCACGAGGATGGAGCTGAGTCCCTCCTCAACACTGTATGAATGAGATCATTTATTCCACAGACAGCTCGCTACTCACACCCGGGTGGGCAGGGGGTGAGGGACAGGGGGCGGGGAGGGATAGTGGTAGAGGTGGGGTTCTCCCATGTGGTGTTCTGCTTTAGTTTTGGATATGGCAAAGGCTCTAAGGGAGTAAGGGTGTGAATGGGGAAGGGAATGTGAGAGACAGCTGCCATTAGCAAGGAAAACTGGATGATTTCTTTGTTTGAAAAGCGTGAAGCAGGAAGGTGTTGGATGTTGGTTAGATCTTCCGTCTCTCTCTTTGCATCATGTAGCCGTCAGGAGAGACGGAGGGGCTGTATTAGGGGAGAATGTGTGGCAAGATCAAAATGAATAATGGAAAAAGAAGAGCATGATTTATGAAATTCTGTCCATCTCGCTTCTGTCTTTGCTTCACTCTCTTCATTATTCTATTCCTCTTTTGTTAAATATTCAGCTTCTGTTTTCTCTTAGTCACTCATGTCACCATGCACGTCATTGCGTGTGACTTCATTTCTATTCATGCACGAGAATGTGTGCGTCTGCGTGCGGTTGTGTGATGGTCAATGAGGCTCTTAGGAGGTGCCACCAGGTTAATGAGCACATGCATCTGGTACACCAGCAGATTAGCCTTGAGGGAGCCAGACAAGACGGCAATGAACAGACCGAGAGCAGCGGGAGGTTCAGAGGGACAAATCAATAGACTGTCAAGCATGACATCATTTTTCTGCACAAATAAAAAACCGGAACATCCCTCCCTTTGTCAGGAAATGAATGAAAGTAATTTCCTCTAAGCACGTGCAAGGTCAACCGGAATTATTTTTACTGACTTTTAAAAATAGAAAATGTTGGAGGCTTATTTATTAATTAATTTGTTTAGGGTTACCTCTTTTCACTGCATGTTCTCTGCAACATCAGTAATTTTGAAAATCCCCATACAACAAGCAAAATATTCTGTAATCTTGTGACATTTGCTAGTATCACAGCAAAATGTCTGAATTAAATTTCTTGGCAGGAGCATTAAAATCTATCGATATCAAAACACCATCTGACCTTAAAAAATAGTATAAAAAAAAAAACTTCACCTAAGCATGCAATGAAACCTTAGAAATTCAATTTGAATGTGCTTGAAACTCAAATATATGTGTTAATTATTAATTATCTTAATTGTTGTAAATTTGCTATTTCTGCCACATATGTGAATAGTCAGATCAGAATCAGATTTTCTAGAAAGAAGACTCTTTTTCTTGATTTTCAGTAATCTGCTTTATTCTGTCTTGTTTTGGAAAATGAAAGAATCTCACTGCATTGGCAATTTATTTTACTTGTAAAATAAGACTTATGAATAATGAACAGGAATAAAATACTTATTAAGGATTTTAAAATTGTCAGACTCTTAAAATAAAGTCATGTTGTTTTTTTTGGTAAAGCATGTGTATAATATTAATGTGTCAACCGTCCAGTCTGCTTTTTAGACTTGTTTATTGTCACTTGTCACCTCTAGCTGAAAAATAGACCAAATAATTTATAAATCAAGACCAGTTATCTTGAACTAAGTCTAATAACCTCATATGGTGCTTGTCAAAGTTTTTTTTTTGTTTAAGAAAAATAAAAATGTTATCATCCCAAAACAAGACACTGACACTGATTTTGCAGTTTAAGCTGCTCCAGTGACCTGACACCAACACGAGATTTATATCTTGTTTTGTGGAGTGCTGAGGAGCTACATAATGCCCACTTTAGTGGTAGATTAACTTAAAAAAAAATAAGTAAATAAAACTTTGTCCTGTGCCATTTCTATGGACATGATTTCACTCCTTTAAAATATAGAATGATTAATACATGGGAACCAAAACTCCCATTAAGTTCTGCCGTCGGCTAAAAAGGAGCTTAAAGTGCCTGAAATGATGACAGCACTTTTCTGGTCCATTGAATTAGAACATGTGTGTGTGTGTGTGTGTGTGTGTGTGTGTGTGTGTGTGTGTGCGTGCTTGTGGATTATGGATGATCAGAGGAAAATGGGAGGATGAAAAACAGAAGGTAGAACATGGTGGTACCCAAGGCAATAAGAGGAAAGGAAGAAAGTGGGGAATGTAAGGTGATAGAGAAGGAAAAACTGGAAAAATGACACTGGAATACCGCAGGCAACAGAAGGTGCAAGAGAGAATGAGAAGGGGCAAGAGGGAGGGTGAAAGAGGGAGAGAACGACGGAGTGAGAGAGGGAAGGAGAGACTGTACTGCAGCCTAATGGCCTAGTTTTCCCCACTTTAGAGGATTCTCAGAGAAAGAGAAGAGAAACGTGCACTGTACAGTGAATGTTAATGAGCAAGTGTGAAAAAGAGAGGGGGAGGAGGGAGGACAGGGAGGTTTAGGAGAACTCTCTCTCTCTCTCTCACTCGCCCCCCTCTCTTTCTCGCACACACACACACACACACACATAAGGATGAACCGAGGCATGGGCTGAGGATTTTCACAAAGTTTNCACACACACACACACAGAGGATGGGAAGGGGGGGAGAGATAGAAGACACTGAAGTGAGGAGAGGATGTGTAAACGCTGTCACTCTCTGTTTGCATTAAATGTTTCCTGTGAAAATGCTCTTGCAGTTTGAGGGCCGGTGTATTAGAACCTTGGGTCATTATACACGACCCTCCTTGAAAGAACTCAAGGTTGTTGAAAGAGAACAAGAGAACAATCAGACCCCAAAACCTGAATCTCAGTTTGGGATGACTACAGCATACTGATACAACAGAAGAAAAGGAATGGAAGCGAGAAAGATTAAAAAGTAGATACCAGTGATGCAGAAAGTTACAGGGAAATGCTTATTTCTATTCTGCCTTACTTCTTCTCTTCTTTCCCCATCCTTGTTTCCTCCCTCCTATGCCTACTTCTTTTCTTATTTCTTTCCTTCTTTCAATCTCCTTTTCTTCTTTGTGTCCTTCTGTCCTTACTTTCTTCCTTTATTCCTTATTTCCTTATTTTTCTTCCCTCTATATTCCTTCCTTTCCTTTCTTCTTTACCTGATCTGCACTGGAAAATGTGACAAGTTGATCTTACTTAAAAAAAAATCTAGGAAACCGATTGCCTTGAAAAAGGTAAGTAAATATAATTAGTCTTAAATTATGTTTACTTTGTCTACTTGAACTTAAGACTATGTAGTTATATTTACTTACCCTTTAAGGCAATCGGGTTCCTAGATTTTTTTAAGTACTTGTCACATTTTATAGTGTGAGAGCATGAAAATCTCCAAACTGCAATAGAAAAAGGTTTTCACATGATTTCACATGAAGTAATTTTACTTTGGATACTTTTTGTTTTTATTTGAGTAAGAATTCGAAGACAAGACCTGTAATGGAGAATTTCTGACACTTTTACTTTTACTAAGATTATCTTGTTGTTATCATCGAAAAGGCCTCCAATCACGTTGTAGTTCCTGTGTGCACTGTGTGGGTATGTACATGGACTTGTTTGTGTGTGTGTGTGTGAGAGAGAGAGAGAGAGAGATTTTGGCAAGCCAAATAAGAAATGCTACTGCCCACTGTAATTAGTGCCTGTGAAATTATACCTCTGAAGATGCTGTGGTCTGTGTGTGTGGTGTGTGTGTGTGTGTGTGTGTGTGTGTGTGAGAGAGAGAGAGAGAGAGAGAGAGAGAGTGTTTGTGTGTGTGTGGTTTGTGCAGTCTCTGTTTAAAATACTTGAAAATGAGACACCCTTAAAATTCTCTGGCATTTGCACACTTCATCCTTCATTCTTCTTCTTTCTCTTTCTTTTCTCTTCTTCCCATCCCACATATTCCTCCTTCTCTTTGCTTTTGTGAAGTCGGGTCAAATTTATTTAAAAGCAGCATTGTTACCTTGGAGCTAATGATGAATCCAGGCTCAAAATTAATCTTTTGGATAGAGAAGTTTGTGGAATATAGCCGCACACCTTTCATGACCTTATGAATTAATGATGAGGTTTTGTTGTTTATTTATCTCCACAGGATATCTCTAAAATGTTTGCCAGCTAGCTAGAACTTGTGCCAAGTGAGAGTTTATTAGATTTTTGGTGCAGATCTGTATGGATTATTTCACAACTATGAAACAACAGTCATGGAAACTTGATTCCAAATCCAAAAGACATGTTTGTAAGGTCAAGAAACCAGTTTAACTTCAGTTTAAGTAATGCAAATGATATATTTGGCTGTAACATTAAACTTTGGAATTGTTCAGATTGTTAGAGGTTTGTGCTCTGAGTGTAGGTCTCATGATTGCTCATCTGAAAGACAGAAACCACAGCGCTCCTTCCTTTGTTTTGAGAAAACTGAATGTTGTTTCTTGGTCAAACACAAGCCAGTCGTGACCTGCTCGCCATTTCTTACTTAATGTTTTGTGGTCGAATCCTCATCCCTTCATTGTTCCTTTAATCACTACCCAGTCTTCGCAGCTTTTCATTTTATGTAGCCTCCCACTTCCTAAATACTCACACTGATTTTTCCATCAGTCTCTTTTTCCTTTTCAAAACAAGTTATGCTTTATATCTCTACTACTTTCAGTGTCATAAGAGTTTGTTATTGTTACAGTAGCAAAACAGAAAACCTGTTATACTGGAGCCACACCACAATATGTTGCAATCAAAGCCCCAAAGCTTCATTACTGCAAAAGCTCTGGCAACCTCTAAATAAACAAGATCAAATGCAGATCAAATCTGTCAAAATGTCTGATACACTTTTGACATAAAATCAGGTCTTAATTTTAAGCTCTGTGTTAAAACAGCTGGAAGTAAAATAGAGGAGACATAATTGCAATGATCGGTACAGTTGATTTAAACATGTATATAAGGATTTTGCTCCTTACATCCTCTGCACAGCTCATCTCCTATTACTTTTTTCCAAACATCATCTACTCCAACTCTCATTTTTTATTCTGGTAAGGTGTCCTCCTACAGATGACTGCAAGCCTCCTGCCATCTTATTTGAGTTCCAGTATGCATATTTTATCACCAAATCCCTGCTTCTCCATGAAGGCAAACTTTTTTTGACAGCACAGCTGTGCTTGTAGTGTTGCACACAATGTCCCACACGTCATTGTGTTAGTTTGTGCACGACTGCACATAAGCATGGACACACTGACAAACACTTCTCTCTTCTCTCACTTCATCATCTATGCATTCTTGCGCTCACACACACTCACAGTCACCCCCGTCGCCCATCCCCCCTGCAGCTCACCCTTCATGTGCATATTTTGATGAGCTGTACAGCATTCTAAATGTTTGGAGAGGAGCAGTCTTACAGTATCAGCCTCAGAGTGTGAAATGCTCCACATCGGGATTTACAAGATTGTGTCCGAACACAATGCTATTCCCAGATAATCACCTGCACTGCTGATTCAGTCTTCTGCACCCTTTGGCCCACATACTCAATCGATGGACTCTGGTCTGGATCTGGACCAAAATATGGGAACAAAAATCTCACTGCAACCAGACCTGGACTGCTATCCTGCCCGTTACCTTTCAGCTGCTAGTAGCCGCAGTTAGCAAGCTTGTTGTCTGAGGTAGGAGCTTATGCTGAAAAGGTGAAATGGCATGTGGGAAACTAGCTGACACAAAGAAAAGAAAGTTTGACAGGAAAAAATGCACATGAAGGATGACTGTTACTGAAATATGCGTTTATGCCACCCATGGGAACTGTGTATTTGATTTGCAGTGAAACAATGCCCATTGTGAAGAGGTGCAATGTAAAACATCACTATTACACCAAACATGCCCTTCTTGAACCAAACCGTCCCCAGCTGAAATCATCATATGAAGCTACTAGCAGAATAATTGAAAAATCAATGACACATTAAGAACAGGCAATGGAGGCTTCACTTAGATTAGCATGGCTCCTATAGGCAAACACAAGAAACCCTTCTCTGACACTGAAATAATAAGTGTGACTGAAGTGATGGACGCTGTGCTGGAAGTAAAACATTAATGTATTAATTCCTTTTGTGTACATAGTTCAGGAGTTTAAATATCACTCACAGTAATCCACCAGTCCTGGACCTTTGACACCATGGAAAAGTGGAGGAGTGGACCTCTAAAATATGTATTTGACTTAAGGTGATGGCTTTTTCCGAAGCATAGGATCCAATGAAAATCCAATCCTCTATGCTACTTAAATGCTAAAATTAGCAGCAGTGTTGATATACTGTACAAGCAGTGATGTTGTAAGAGCAGGAAATGTGCTAGTTCAATAAAAATTGAAATACAGGGTAGGACACAAATTTCAAAAGTAAAAGCAAGAGACTAAGTCAGTTGAGTACTAACATCTGCTTGTAAATAACATGTCCACACTGACTACAAGTAAAACGCCTATTTTCACATTCACAACCAACAGCTTCCCTATTCAACCTTAGTTCACGTTTTGTTTGGTTTCTCACGAGCAGGACCTCCCAGCCCCAGCAGGTTGTCTTTATGTAAACTTCATCATATCAGTATTTATTGAGTAGGTGGTTCCAGTCTGTCAGGTGCCTATCATGTTTCTTAAGGAAGGCCGTTTTGGCCCCGCGGCTTCCTCACTAGTGTAGATGTCCTCCTAATGGGTGCCCATTCACACCCTAATCGGAACCTTTATCAGCCCCAGCTAGCACCAAAGCGATCATAGCAGGAAAAGCCTTTGGCGACCTTGCTCGCGTTTGTCCTGACCAACTGGAGCAGAAAGGCTTTGACAATGCAGCTGGGAGAAAAAAAGGACAGAAAGAGAGAGATTTCTCATTCCTTATGCTGGTAAGGAGTCTAACCTCCTCTCAGCGGCCTGTTTTTCACTTGTTTTTCATTTTTGACAGCATCTATTTGACCTCTGACCCAACATCACATGTCGCAAGCGTCTGTGGCCTAGTAAATGTAGAGACAAGGAGGATTAGGGATCAGTTTTATCTCTGAATTTAAATCTGTCTTTCCTAATTTCTTAAAATTTAAGGTCTGTTGTAATATTAAAGGAGAAAAGATAATGAATTTATTGGGGAATATTAACCA
The DNA here is from genome assembly GCA_014773175.1 of Lucifuga dentata. NCBI lineage: Eukaryota > Metazoa > Chordata > Actinopteri > Ophidiiformes > Bythitidae > Lucifuga > Lucifuga dentata. The sequence continues at coordinate 26,748 of VXCM01000562.1, forward strand.
AAACCAAAGAAATGCAGAAAGAGTTTTAGTTTACATGTTCAATGTTCAGATCACGAATGTGAAGAATAAGCAAACAGCCAAATTATTACAGACACATTGCATTCAGATCATATTTTGCCCTAATTAGGCTTTACTGAAGGCATCTTTAAGATTCTTTTCAAGCACTTTCTCACCCCAGTTTCCCTAAATTGCCTGGTATGTTTGATATCAAATTGGGTCAGAAAATGCTGTAGTGCAAGTTTGCAATAAGATGAAAAGACTTTTTAATAACAGCTAATTTTTCCTCCTTTGATCTTGAATGCAGCACTCTTACTGGCTAAATGACTGATACATCATGATAAACACAACCACTGGGGGGTTCAAGGACTCACTAATGAAGCATCAGTTTGAACCCTGTTTTTAATAACACCGTGGGGTATTAGGGTTAAAACAGGGATTTGAAATGGATGTAGTCCTCATATAGTCAGCATTTTCATACAAACCTCTTCATAACCACCATGTACATGGATTCATATTTTACACTCGAAAAACATATTTTGCTTAGCTCAGAGGTCTCCTTGCACCTCTGCTTGTTTAACAGATCATACATTTTCAAAATTATCAAGCTATATGCAAATATAGTGTACAGATGTGTATGGGAGGAAGACTGAGTACACACTGTTAAATATACAAAGTGAAGTTTGCTGTGCTTGGTTCTTAAATCTAGTACTTAATTTTATCCACAGATAATCAGAAGTTTCTGCAGAGAAGAAAACTTTTTGCAGGTAGACTTTTTCTTGGCAGGAGTGTATGTGGGAGGTGCAGACAACGCATGCTCGCTTCCCACACACAACAAATAAAAGTTATGATGTCTACTTAGCTTCTCAGTACAAGATGTGCTCCGTCAACATCAGTCAAGCTCTTCAAGAAAATGTGGGCAGGGGTGTTTGTCTGACTTTTATGGCACCAACTGCGTTCTGTGTGCTGTAGAATAACAATAGATAAAGTTATCGCTGATTTTTTTTTTTTTTTATAATGCGACCTGCTTATATTTCTTGTTAGTTCACAGCATTCTCCAAGCTGAGAGTTCATGGACAGGCTGCCTTCTTCAAATATTAGTGTCATCATCATCATCACTTTTGGTGTTTGGAATAACACAAGCAGCAGGTAACAGATTGTTCAAAGACTTTGTAGGAAACCTGATGAGTATTTGTTGCACTTCTTATGCTGTTGCAGGAGTACACTGGGTACGACTGAATTAATAATAACACAGCAGCTAGAAAAGGGCACCAGTACCAGCATGCACAGTTGGCGAAACACAATATTTCTCTTGACTTTTGAAACCTGCTCTGCTGTGCTGTTCGCCGATAGAGCCAACACCTTGTCCAACACTGTTGTTTCTTAAATGGGTGGGAACCATTACTATGCCAGCTGTACAGAGTAGACATCAGAAGTTATAAAATAATTATCATATCATCTGCATCCTGTTTTGGAGATTTATACAAAGGCCATGGCTTTACTTTTCAAGAACTTCACCCGTTTCATTTGCTTTTTTGCAATGCAATGCACTACAACAGGCATTTATAAGTATCAGCATGAGTGTGTGTGTACTACTGTTATGCCAAGCCCAGACAATACCCCAGATAAGGGCTTTTGTTCTGCTACTGATGCAGAATGTGTTAAAGATCATGAATTACTCATGAGTTCTAGTGTTGAACTCTTATTTAATGATAGCCGTGCTGGGATTGCTCTTGCCTGTCTTCCTCCTCATAACCATTGATGAATGAGATACATAAGTCGAGAAAAAGAGAAGTTCCCTTTAGTTGCTCTGAAAACGTCTAATGCACTATAGAGTCTATCAGAAGCTACACTAGTACTTCAGTCTATGATACATGGTCCTCTGCACTTCCTTGTCAGATGGCCAATATTAAACACTCACCTACAGCACACTACAAAATGGCACTGTGCCAATTATACACACACACATTGTCAGGTCTGCATGCAGTGTGAAAAATGGGATTTATGCTGTGCTCTCCTGCACCTGTTCAACCAAAAAAAGTCTCCGCGTTGAAACCTTCACACACCAGACTCCTTCACACTACAGCGGGCCGGGGCTCATTCCAATCCAGCGCTCATTTCAGTCCTCATTTCCTTTGCGTTATACACACCATTAAGCATATTAAGTACAAAGGCAGGCAATGTGTTGTCCCATGCTCTTAATGATATAGCCATCTGTGCACATCTCGATTCCTGAGGAAGTGGATAGTGGCAGGTTAGTAAAACAGCAAAGTCAGATATGAGGAAGAAGTGAGGGGGCACGATGAAGTCAGGAAAAAAACAAATACTACATTGTAACATAGATATAAACATAAGAATTAGAAATGCTGTTAATGTTTGTGTATTGTTAGTGCCTTGAATTTAATCGGTAGAGACTTAAGACTTAAATATAGATTACATACTTTAAATTTATCACAAAAAAACACGAGGACTTAAAAACTGACATATAGTTGTTGCAATTATCAACTAACAATTCCTGTACTGGCAATTTCTGACATTATTTCTTTTGTTGGTCCATTTTAGAGGCTTTTTTTTTTGTTTTTGTTTTTTTTTTTTAGAGGATTACAATTTGCTGCATATAAATGAAAATACAATTTTTCTTTCAAAATCATGTAGTGGCAAGAGCGCTTGGTTGCTGTTAAGTAGTTGCACAGTATAGTTTTCTGAGAGAAAAAAATTCAGACATAAATGTATTCATGACTTAAATGAGCATTTTGGGATTTTTATAAAGTTAGAGCGTCTCTTATCTGGACTACGAAGTCAGAGTAAGAGGACAATGATGGTGTCATTTTAGTGACTCATTGAAATTCAAGCTAAGACAAAAATCAGGATTTTGGAAAATACAATCTTGTGTGTGTGTAACATTTTGAATCCAAAACAAAACAAAAAATTATCAAATGAAAACGAATGAAAAGTAATTTTACACCCCACTCCCCAGCACTGTGTTTTCTTGGAGTCAGTCATCTTTAGCCTGGTGTATTTATTGCCTTCTATGATATCTTGATACCATTACTACTGTTAGTCAGGGTGTTGGCATCCACTATAATGACCTCTAACAGTCCGGTAGTGGCATTCAGTGTCACTCCCAGCTCTTTACCCAATACCGAGCACCGGCTTACATACACACACACACACTCACACATGCCTTCTCTCTCTCTCTTTCTTGACACACTAACTGCATGCCCATGCACATGCAGAGTTGCACACACTCTCCGATCATGTTTCTCACTGTGTGCCCGGCTGTTGGTACCCTGTGCACCCAGCCCTGTTTCTGCGTTTACAGCTGTCTCCTGGTTATCACTCTGTCTCCACACACCTCTCCTCCCTCCCTCCCTCTGTCTGTCTACTGGCTTTCAGTAACCAGAGTGTTCTGTCTTTTTCTCTCTCTCGCTCTCCCTTTCTTTCCCCATTCTTCTCTCCCTGCAGTGACCTTCCCACACTTACTGGAAGAGGAGTCCCTTTCTTCCTCCTCTGTCTTGTCTTTCCTTCCACCTTCTCTTTTTGTTTTATGTCTGTTCAGGAAATGGATTTATTATTTCTTCTTCTACTTCCAGAAGAATTTATCCTTTTTCTTCCCACTTGTCTGTCCATAAGGATGTAATATGATCATAGATGGTGTGGGAGCCATCTTGGCTATATGCACTTCAGAAAGTAGATTATGCTCCTCTCCTCTCCTCTCCTCTCCTCTCCTCTCCTCTCCTCCCATACAATGTATCTCATACAATATATCAGGAAATGTAAAACAGGAACATTCATTCATTCTAGTCCCTCTCACACTCTGGCTTGAAGCTAATGTACTTATAATTTACAAAATATTAGTCATTTTACTTAATATTCATGAACCTGATACATATTTGTGGCTAAAATCAACACGTGAATGTACAAAGTAGGTACAGTGTACATAAATTTATAATATAAACATTTTTGGTAAGATTCTCTCTTAGTTGGGTACTTAAAAGTTGTGATTAAGACATTTATTAAGGCAATATAATTTACAGTTGAACAATTAATTTTATGACCAAAGATGATAGCAACAGTAAATATAATAGTAAATACTGAAAAGTAAATCTCACAGGAAATTAAAGTGTTCAAAATTATAATGCTAAATATAAATTCAAATACAAAAGTATACTGTGGTCAAATAGTACAAGTAAATGTCTCTAAGGATCAAAGAACATTTTTGGGCTGTATTTTCTTTTCTATACACTACAGGCCAGAAGTTTGAGGCCATTCCCAGATTTAGCATGATCAGACGGTGTAGCAAGTCAATCACAAAATGAGCTGGGAGAAGGCAGACAGCAGGCTACTGAATAGAATGTTAAAATACATAAGCAAGGGAGTTTGGGCAAGGGAGATGGAATAACTGGAGTGTCTGCACTAATACAGACAGCATGCCTTCATTAAACAACATTTCTTAAGCCATAGTGGCTACATAATGTGCTCTTGTTGACAAATTTTTATTGAAAACCACATTTATTTTATATATTTTTGTCATTTCCTGGTAATAACTTGTAAAACAAACAGTGTGTTGATTTTTTTTTTTTTTTTTNTTTTTTTTTTTTTTTTGAATCTGGGAGTGGCCTCAAATTTCTGGCCGAGGGGTGTATGTGCCAACACCATAAATATTGGCTGATCTGCCAATATATCCATTGAGCCCTTTTCATACATGGACCCCATTCTGTTAATTGGCTTGCAAATTAACACTTCAGCCTCATGTTTGAAAAGGATCCCGAGCCTTTTCCGTAAAAGTAGCACTGACAATTTTACTAGGTAGGACTTAATAACATTTCCGTAACTGTTCCTTCAAGACACAAGTGTGAATAAATCACATTTTCAGCAAAGGCATGCACAAGCTTACAGCGCTCTGATGTTGAACATTTTTACACGTAGCATGCAGCCAATCACGCAAGACTAGGAAGTGATGCTTTAAATTCTGCGCCTAGATCACACATCTTTTATGAATGATAAAATGGCTGGTGCTCAAATTAGACAGCTGATCTCCAAACGTGCTGAAGACGAGATAAGCAAACAGCCAATCAGCACAGTGACGCCGTTGTGTAACGGAGTCTCCATCGGCATGTCGCTGTTATCAACCTGTTGCCTCATGTATTCTACGTAGTTCCTGCGTTACCCAGTCTCACCTGGCAGATGCCAAATATCGGGTGAGAATTGCAAGAATGGTACTTTGCTGTAAAGGAGTCTATGTTTGAGTGGCCAAAAGCCACCACTTTAAGCAGTTAAAAGATTCCATGTCTGAAAGGAGTTCTGGACAGTATCCCATATCGATTTTATTAAATCAATTGCTAATGGAGGCAATGAACAGTAGAAAATGATTGAATGAAATGCTTTCCTCTAATAGTTTGTACAATATTACGTGTACACACATCTGCTTACTGTATATCCCCTTACCCCCACCCATTCAGCCTTTACTCACCTACTATGCACATGTAAGCATTTACACACACTCTGTCACACTTCATCACGGTCTCTAATAAGGTAAAGGCAGATGGAGCAACCAGGCCTGCTCAGCAGACAGTGCCAGAGTGAATCTATATTCCGTCTCTGCACTTCTCCTCCTCCTCTGGAGCCTGATGAACTCAAGGGAATCTATAGAGCCAATAAATGTCCTGTGATCTATTGAGGCACCCTCTGTGGAATGCAATCCATAGTCCACAGAGTATGGACTGTGTCCATGGGAGCTAAGCAAGTGTATGTGGTCATTTTTTTTTATTTGTGTGTCCTTCTATTTGTGTGTGTCAGATGGTAAATGAGGTCTAGTGGTTTAGTGGAGGTTTAGTTTAATGCATGAGTGGACACATTAGCTGCACTATGTATGTTTCCCTGTGTGCATGTGTGTGTGTGTGTTTGAGAGCACAGTAAGTGAAAGCGACAGTCAGAGAGAAAAAGGAGAATGGATTCAGTAACGAGTCCGTGTTTTCTCCGTGTTGTGGCTATCGTTTACTTCAAGCCCACTGCAGCAGATGAACCAATGTCCCATAAAATTCATCGCCCCATGAGCTCCCTCACTTAGGTTGATGGAGTGATGATTAAACATGTGGTATTTTAATGATCCCTGCAGAAAAATTTTGTTCACAGAAAGCTAACGAACAGGTGCTGTAGCTGGTGGGATCCAGAGACTTGCTCAGTGGCACTTTGGCAGGATGGAAAAGGAGCCTCACACAGTGGTCTCCCTACTCACAATGCCATCCTCCACTTGCTGAAACAGTTCAGACAAGCGCAACAACTATTTACATAATTGATTAATCGTTTTAGTAATTTATTATGATTATGACCAAATGATAATCATTATCTACGGTTCTAAAGACAATTTGATGTGTTTCTGAGTTTCACTGTGTAATCAATATCTTTGGGTTTTGTAGCTGCTGTTTAGAAAAGCAAGCAATTTGAGATCCCACTGTGGAGTCTGGTAACTTGGGTTGGGAATATAGCACAATTTGTAGCATTGTATGTAATAAAAGGATTCATTTGACACTATTTATGACATTTTATACACTAAAAAATTAAACTATTAATTAAAAACGTATTAATTAATATTGAAAATCACCATTAGTTTCACCCCAACTTGACTGCTTTTGGAAAATTTAATTCCTCTAAAAACTATATCTAGTAAAAAATAAATAAATACATAAAATGCCGTTTTCAGTTTGAAAAAATACTTTAAATACTGAGTAACTCAGAAAGACAATCAAGCTTTTAGCCACTGGGTAGTTTTGTAATTAATTCTACCGATAAACAGGCCACCATCTATACTGGAATGATTTTTCTGGGTGGTTTTTAGCTGGAAATGCGCCATCTGGCATCTAGGATCTGCATTAGCTCACTATTTGAATGGAGCTAACAGTCCATCAATGGACTGTTAGCAGAGTGAAAGTGAAAGAGAGAAGCAGAGAGAGAAAGAGAAAGCATGCTTGAGGCAGAGACAAATTATTAGTTTGTTCCTGTTTCTCTCTCTCTCTCTCTCTCTCTCTCTCTCTCTCTGTCTTCTTCCCCTCCCTTTCTTCCACAACCCGCCCTCTTTCCATCTTCCCCTCTTTCTTACGGTAATGCTACATTGATCTATGCTGGGAAAAAGATATTGCTAATTCACTGAACTCTGCTCAGCCTCTGCTCAGCCTTGGGCTGACTGCGCTGGTTCATCCCTAATGTTCCCTCTCTGCTCCCTCAGCTCCAGCCAGAGTCCCAGCCGGACATGTTTAACCCCTCAGCCTTCTACTGCTGCAGGGTGGTTACAGGCTAACGACAAGGCTGACTCATCTTTGCTGGTGCTAATGATGACAGCTCCAGACGACAAGTGAATTGAGTTAGTAAAAGTGATGAGTTGATGAGCTCTGCTTTCTGCACCGCGAGCTGTGGAACTTCTACAGCAGCAAACTTCTTCAGCAGAAAGTCTCTTCAACTTGCAGATATGACAAAGCAGAAAGAAATGATTAAATTTAACAATGACTCCAAAAATCTACACCNCCCCCCCCCCAAAAAAAGAAAGAAAAGCGTCTAGGAAATCTTACAATTGCACAAATATCAGCTGAGCCCTAGATTCAATCCTGAAGCTGCTCATTAAGTCATAGGTAGCTCTTGATTGGAACTCTTCACCCACAACAAAGCTGTGACTGAGACAATAAATCATGAAAATGTACAGACAGAGATTTGTGCTGTTGTTTCCAAGTTAATTTGACACCAGGAACGCAGAGGAAAATGCTGCAGGGCCCAGTGGTGCCTGAAGAACATATTTAGTTTGTGGCCAGATGAAGCTAGTGAAAATATAAGGTGGCACAATAAAAAAACAAACAAAAAAAAAGATATATTTTATTATATACTATGTTTCTATATTGTATTAACATGTTGCATACGGTTTAATCATGGTTTGAAATTTGTTATCTCTGCCATTTTTATAGGGACATTAGAAAAAAAATGAAATTTACACTGATTATTATTCTGATTGTCTTATTCTTGAGACTATTAGGGGGAGTGCAGCTGGAAATAACAGGAGAAATTACCTCATTCTAATCCCTCATGCAATAACCCTAAAGACAGTTTTTTCTTGTTTTGTTTTGTTTTTAAAAGTTTATTTTACCTGTTTTATTTTACCTTATTTTAGCTTCCTTAATTTTGTGGTAGAGATTACATTGTCTGTATAGGAGTTGAACTGAAAATGAATAAATGCCTTCTACTGGCATTATGCCACTTTTAAGGTAGGCTGGAAAATTTGCTTATTATTTACAAGCTTGTAAATAATAAGCAGGTTCAACCTCATCAAAAAAAAAGGCAATTGCGTGAAATTACATACAAGTAACAAATGTCATGCCATAGCCAGTACCTTATTAGTTTAACCAACTTAAATTTATATGAGATTTTTACAGGCTAGTCAGTTGGGGGGTCATGGCCATCCCTACTCACACCTTGCAGGTTCCATTGGCTGAGAGCAGCACTTCAAATCAGATCAACCAACAAGGCAACAACTAGAAGAGAGAAGAACGGTAGCAACAAAAGAAATACTACATAGATATATGAAGATATAATCGATACCAAATGGAAAACTGTACTTTGAAGTTTAATATTAGTTTTTCTGTTAATTTCTACATAGTTTTCTGCATAGTTTTCCCTGAATGCACACACACAGACACATATACACAAAGACATACAGACACACACACACCAAGCAAAAGGCCACAGCAGTCCTCATCCTCTCGATCTCACCTGTCCCTCGCTCCCTCATTGCCACATAAGGATGCTCATTTCTCCCTCATTCATCATCTGACTGTCAGGTAGGGCAACCTCCAAAGCACAGTGGCTACAATTAAACTAAACCCTTTAGAATTTTGCCTGTGGCAACTTTGCCAAGGGCAGAGACTTAAAAAAGTCATTTAGCTGCAGTCCAGAGACAAGTTCTTCAAGGAAGAGACATCTGTAGACCTTAAAACTTTGAGAACAATCAGTCTCTTTTTAGATATTATTAGATATTTGCTTTGATTAATGTTTGAACACATTCTCTTCTCCATCATCTTTGTTAATATTTCTCCAGCTGTAATATTTTTTTCAAAGGCACTTAGACTTGAATTTACAATGAACCTTGATTAATAAATCTGTCTATTATACCATTTTAGCATGTGAGGGATTCAGTGTAATAAATCTCTATGCAAAGTACTTGATCTCAATCACTATGTGATCAAGGAAATGCAATGACAGCTACTATACAGAGAAATCAGTTTTAAAGGTGAGTCAAACAAAACACTAAAGCACTTTAAAGAATTTTGCTGAATTTTGGGTGCGTTAAATTATTCACATGAAAAAATATGGAAGTGTGAATGAAATGAAATTTGATTTGTGTTCTCCTGATGAAATTTATTAGCATGTCTTTTATGCCAAGATGTTAATGAAAATTCTGTCACATATTTTGCGTTCACATCTCTTTGTCTTTGTATGCTGTTTTGTGAGCTAATATTCAATTCTGTCTGCAATAAAATAAATGAAATAAGGTTAAAAATATGAAGACAGTATCTCCAGTGCACTTGAAATAATCCACACATCTACTGTAACAATACACACACACACACACATATATTGCTGCTATTCAACTATACAAACCAAATATTTCATATACTAAGAAGATTCAAAAATTACAGTGGCAAATAAAATGATCTTCAGGAATGTTATTCATAAAACTTTGATTAAAAAAAAAAAAAATCTCAGAAACACCAAACAGAGCATTTGAAGAATATTTTTAATCTTCATGACCTTGATCAGGTGAACCTTTATCTTGCCAGCGCCTTTGATGTAATTTCCATGACCTGTTGGAGGGCTATTTACATGTCTTTCAAGAGCAGAAAGTTCTCTTTGATGGAACTATCAAAGGGGAAATGCTGTAGTGTTTATGCGAAGTGAAGTGGAGTTAGACTTGAGAAAGAGAGAGAGGAATACCGAAGTGTGTGTGGGTGTGTGTGACTGAGTAATGGGGTTGAAGAATGGTGTTTATGGTCCCACCAAAGCGTGACATTTTAAAAATGGTCCATGCACATCTTTTTTTTCCTCTGTCTTTCTTTCACTTAGCGTCCCTTCTCAAGTGTCACCTCCCCCTTCCCTTTTTTGTCCTCCATTTCCAACCTTTCTACAGTCAGTTTTTGTGATTTTAAATATGCACATCGTCAACTAGGCACCAATCACCATTTTGTTTTCATCACATGTTCCTTATCTAGCCTTTCCAGATGTGCAAACTAGGATGAAAAACTGGGATGTCAGATGTATTCCTGATGATTCTGGCAACAGTCTAGATTCTTCCACTGAGATTTCCCCAGAGGCTGCAGCAGCTCTGCTCTTGTTTTTCTGACCAAACGAAATCCCGATTGGCTCGAGGGCTGTTCCCAGCATGCCAGTCAACTCGTCTGACTTAATTAACCACTAATCTCTCAGCTGTCAGCTTCTGAGGCGGGAGCTGGAGTGACTCCCGATCCTCTGTATTTTTCCCAAGAGCTTTTGCTTCCCTACAGAGAAGCTTACTCGGCCCACCCGACTCAAACCAGACAACGCCGAGCGGCCCGACATCAAATACCCCGTGTCATCCCGCTTTGACAGTCGGCAGACGTCAGCCACCCACAGGAAATTGAAAGCAGGGTTGGAGAAAGTGACAAGGCACTGTAATTTTCGAAAACGCTTAAAACAGGAAAAAAACACAAGTCACCCCTGCCAGGAGGGAACCATTGATGGACAGCTGGGAAAGAATGTAATGAATTTCCTTCTGTTAGACTGAGGAAGGGGGAGGAGGGATATTGATGTCAGTGGCTGCATCTATCATCTTTAATAGAGTCATCACCAAGTGTGTCTTTACCCTCTTCTTCAGGTTGCATAGACAGTTAGGACAGACGTCACCTGAAATCTAAATCCTTGACTTTCCTGTTTCTCTGCCTCATGTGGCTTTCAGCAATTTTCAGGCAAAATCAGTAAAGTTTTTTTTTTCTTGTTAGTGTAGATAATAATCCCTCGGTGGTTGATGCCTGAAGGAAACTGGAGCACACTGCTTTTCTTCTAATTGTCATTAGTGGCAGAGTGACGTTTTGAGGCAATGCACAACTTTGCACCTAATGCATAGTTATTAGGACTCTGTTACTGTCGGTTCCCTTGCTTTAGTTGCATTCATGATCTTTTCCTTGACAGTAATGTAACTGTATTCCCACTGGATTCCGGTAGACAGCAAATGAGACGTTCATTAATATAAATAGGAGAGAAATGGTGAATTCTGGATTCACTTGCACACGGTGCTGTCTTCACGCCTGCAGACAAGACCTGGCATCAAACATCTTTATTCTCCAATGTCCAGACTGATGTGTCTACATGTACAGTATTTGTCCACCTGAGATAGTTGTGAATACATTATTATTGGATATGGAAGCTTTGGATATTTAAGTTGTTTTTTTGTTGTTGTTTTTTTCTTGCTCATCTTCCTGTTACTTTATGAAGGTCCCAAGTTTATACTTCATATGAAGTAGAACTTTCAGGGCAAAAATAAGTCTTGAAAGGTGCAATACACATTCAGGCTCTTTTGGTATTATTCGTGCAGGGCTCTCAAGGCGAAATTTGTCTTTGGTGTATTCTGATACCTTGCCCTAGCTGCAATTGGTCCAAATATCACATGGCTGGTTGCATCACCGATAAGGGGTCAGTGGGTAGAGCTGGACTTGGGTTTTGGTTCATTAACTACTTCCTCCGCTGTTGGAGCAGCATGTCTAAACTCTGAATTTTGTGAACAAAGAGAAAATTCTCCATCTTCCTTCTGACTCTGATTTATAATACAATCTTCCTCTCTGTCTTCTTTGCTTTTTTTTATTGCTAAATAAACTATGGCAGCAGATGACTTGTGACCATTCTGTGCCCTTTACTGGCATATAAAGAACTGTGGGGTGTTCAAGGACGTGTTCCCTGACTTGATTCTTTTGCTGTTCTATTGTACATCTTTTGAAATATACTGGGACCATAAAGCAAAACTCCTTATTAAAAAAAAAAGCCTTATTCAAAATGAACCGAAATTGAAAATGAAGTGCCAAACAGCGACATTTACACATCTGACTGGAGTAGTCTCAAAAAGGAAAGATATTGTCACACATATTCCTGGGTATCCTTGGCACAGCTCAAATTTCAGAATAATTACTGTTTCCTCTGGTCACATCATGAACACATCTGCATCTTAAAATTTTTGTCTCTCCTGCAGTCACAATTCAGGGAAAAATAAGACACTTGTGCAACTGTGTCTGTTTCACCTACTACTGTGTAAACCAATTGCCTGCCCACATGGTCTGTTTCAAACTGATTGTTCACCGTGACAGTTTTAAGATGATCAGATCACACAGCAGGCTGACCGTCACCAGCAGTGGGTCACATCAAGAGCAGACCATTCCTCTCTGTGTTTCTGGTACACTTGAATCACAGAGAGTGGGTACAAATGAGTTAAATTCATGATTTTTTTTTTTTTTTTTTTTTTTTTTTNTTTTTTTTTTTTTTTTCTTTTTTCATCACGACGCTCATATCAGTTCTTTGGCTTTTGGCAGGGTGCTCGCAGATGCACTGTGGAGCATATTTGCATATTTGTTGGATATGCCCTTTCATGTATGGCAGCACGTTGCTTCTGCAGCTCTGTGAGCCAACAAGGCAAATTCACAGAGAACGTTAGCCCCAATATGATGTTCTAATTAGATGCAACGTGTCGTTTTCATTGTGCTCGGCGGGGAGTGGTATAAAAACTTTTACGCTCTGACCACATGTACTGCATAACTGCTGTTGTTTAATTACTGGGCATCATCTCCCCTGGGGTCCCACTACATCTCCTCTAAATCCTCATTACCCCTTCTTTCATCTCATCTTTCCCCGTGTCATCCTCAATATTCTCTCCTCACCCTGATTCGGTAATGCATCAACCCTCCTTCGCTTCTCCTCTCCTTTCTTTTCTGTAACCCCAACAACACCTCCTTCTCTCACCTTTTCCCCTACTGTTCCTCGTCTCTCCTCTGCATGTCTTCCCTATTTCCTCTTCTTCCTTTATGCTCCTCTCATCCTTCCTTCTGGACAGGCTGTTGTCTTAGATGGCCGCTGGCTCATCTGTGGCTCAATTAGGCATAAACAAACATTTGGACATCTCCCTCCTGAGCCCCTCCCCTGTTGCTTCATTCTGTTCCTTCCTAATGCAAGGACACACACACACACACACACACACACACACACACACACACACACACACACATGAACTATACTTATTTCTCTTCTCACTTTATAATCTGTCTTCTCTGCAACTTCTTAATATAAGACAAAGAGAGGGGGAGACGGACAAAGAAAGAGAACAAGGTGTGTGTTATAAGAGAGAGAGTTACAAAAAAGGGAGGATTTATCAGCAGAAAGAGTAATGTATCAGTAGCATATGCCTGCTGCTGACAACTTCTTTTATACGTGTATATTTTGTCATAAGCTTTCTTTTTGTCGCCATTAGACAGTAAGAATACAGATAGCAAGGACACACGCACACACACATTTGTACAGTCAGTAAGGGATGCAGGATGTGTGAATTTACATCACAGAGGTAAATAAGCTGCTCTGAATTCAGGGCATGGCCGAGCCAAAGCATGAATCAGCTGGGGGAGCTGGGTAAACAGAGGAAGATCAGTGTGTGAAGAAGTGTGTGTGTGTGTGTCTGTGTGTGTGTATGTATGGATATTACTAGGCAGTTGTTGAACAAACTTGCTAATGATTTCAGTTCATCTTGATCTAAAGAAAGATTTCGGTTTGGAGAGACAGATGCAGAAAGTCAGGGACTCTCAGTGTGTGTGTTATCGCTGCATTGCTTATGTATCATCAGAGAGCAGTTAATGGAGTACAATAATGATTCTACTCTGCATTTTGTTGTTGTTCACAGCAGGTGAACTGACCCTGTTTGTTCTGCATGTGTGTGGGTGTGTGTGTGGGTGTCTTTATCTATCTGCCTAATTTATGTGAGCTGAGGCTGCTTGCATTTATACCTAGGTTGGCACTTGTATATATGTTTGTGTGTGGGTGTATTTCTGGATATTAATGCATATGGTAGTGTGTGAAAATACACACACTCCAGCGCATCTCTCCGTTTGAGGTGCTGTGTAGATGCTTGTGTCACAGCAGGATGATGCTCTTTCTCAGCTCCATGTTTAATTAACTTTACACCTCATTGCATATGTGTGCGTGTGTGTATGCGTGTGTGTGGGTAGGTGGGTGGACTTGGATGTGCATTGTGCCTTTTGTCTGTACCAAAATGAGAGCAAATAATTTAAAATGAATATGAAATATTTAAAAGGAGACTGAAATATTGACAGAAGGGGGAGGAAGGAGAGAGCTGTGATGAGGAGGATGTGTGATCCTCTACATACACACACACAGAGTTGGGGGTTGCTATTTTTGCAGGATGTTGTTATGAATCTCAAAGTGAAGGTGAAGAGAAACACTGACAGAAAACTGTTGCACCCACGTCTGTATCGCTTTTTCTTGCACACACCAAATGTGTGTGCACTGTAATTCACACACAACTATGGGCCTGTGTGTTTGTATCACGACTGCAAATGTGGTCTTGGGTCACAACCAAGCTGTCAGGCATCATACAGGGACAGATATGTGAACGACAAAGCAATAACAAGAAGGGAGTGTTAATGTGTTAATTGTGGTGTGTGTGTGTGTGTGTGTTACTGTAGGTGGGAGATCTATCTAAAGAGGCATCAAACTGAGTGAGATTATATAGCCTTTGTTAGTTAATCAGACACACACACACTGTATACTCACAACAACAAACTCAGTGGGGTTCAATCATTCTGTTTGGCCTCTTGTTGTCAATGAGGTATTTACTCATTAATCACATTTCCAGACACACACACACACACACACACACACACCTACCTCAAAGCTTGGGTCTGCAACACAACACTAGACTGGGAAATACACACTGCCTGCTCATCCCGATAAGCCCAGAAGTACACACTCACAGACACACAACCTCACGAACATACACACACAGCGCCTACACACAAAACATAAGCACAAGCAGACAAATATACAGAGAAATGTATGAAGCACAGAAATATATGAATTTAAAGAGACAGATACATGGACACACACACACACACCCCCATACATACACACACAGACTTTTGCAGCGAAAACTTCAAACACGTGAAATACACATACATACACACAAAAATTGATTTTTATGTGTATGAGCACTCTCAGACAAAACACACACACACGTTTCACATTCACTTGCATCACTCTCCTCTTGCTCAAGGCCTAGAAATCAATAAAAGTGAAATTCAATCGGTCTTAACTTTCAGTCAATGTTTAATCTTTGTGTGTTTTCTGCAGTCGACATCTGCAGCAGCTGTAACGCTGCTGATCTCATGAGACGTGCTGCAGGAAAATATCACAGGAACACACAAAGCCGCATGTGTTCCTTCATGCTGCAGAGTTTTATTATCTTCAGTCATACTGTGTTTCTGAAAATAATAATGAACTTCACCTGACTTCATATATATATATATTTATATATGGTGGTGGGGG
>VXCM01000563.1:0-84090 GCA_014773175.1 Lucifuga dentata
AGAAGGACTATCTGATTCGGCTGTCATGTCTGCTCCTGAGTCCTCTACCTGCCGCCTGACAGTACCAAATAATACAAGAAAATATTATCTGGTCAGATGAGTAGCTGTTGATTTCTATTTTTATTCTAATGAATCTAGTGCTTCATAGTTCCTTGTTGTGTTTTTTTGATCATGCCAGTTTTTCAAACTTGTCGCTGATTTGGCCAGCTCTGTATTGACTATACACAACTCCTAGAATGTTCTAGAACCCTGCTTACAAAATAAATTCAAACTCATCTTTGCAGGATATCTGCCAATTAATCAACTCCCTAAACTGATTACTGTGTTCTTTTGTGTGACAGAAGTAATGTTCTGAAGGAATTAGCCCTTAAGCATAAACCATTGGTTTATGGTAAAAATTTGGTGCTCGCTGTCTTCTCTCTGCAGGTAAGGGGGATGTATTTGGGGATGTTTTCTGGAAAGAGGTAACTCTCGCCCAGGCCTGTGCCAATGTTCGAGCACTGACGTATTGCGACCTCCATGTCATCAAGCGTGACGCTCTACAGAAGGTGCTGGAATTCTACACAGCATTCTCCAACCATTTCTCCAGAAATCTACTGCTCACTTACAACCTACGCAAGAGGGTGAGTGCCTCTTACTGCATATTACAGAAAAATCAGTGCGACCTGAGATTTCAAGTTTCAGCAAGACTGAACAAGTTATGAAAGTGGAGGTAGGAAAACAAAATTAAAGATAAATGAGACAAATTAAGATAAATGTTGATTTAACCTCATGGATAATAACAGTTACCTATAACGCCATTCGTATAATGACAAAACAATGGAAAATATTCCACGCCTGTCTTCTACCCAGGATTGTGGCTTTGAACTAGTTTCGTACCTACCATGCTCATCTGATTTAATTCCCTCAGACTGTCACCTTCCCAAACATGAAAAAGACTTGAGGTGGAACCTGTTTTGCATCAGATGGAGGATTTTTTATTTTTATTTTTTGGATGGCTCTGAAAAGGAGTTTTCTGTAAACTGGGATAAAATCCTTCCAATGTCGTATTGAGTTACAAGGCTGTGCTTGGCTCAGAACTTATCAATGCTTCTATACATTCTACAGCTACAGCACACAAAGTACACAACACACAAAAACTGCTCGACTAAATGGTGACCATATATAAAGCTGCTCTCACATACCTCATTCAGAAATGAACAGCAGTGACATCAACATCATGACTGGAGCCACCAATCATTACTTCATTCATAATAAGTTCACCCTGCCCAAGAGAATGCAAGTGAGATTGAATTGCTAGCATATGAAGAGGCAATCTCATCTACTGCCTTAAACAGACTATTCACTGGGGTCCTATACTTCCCAGAGTTATACAGCAGGGAAATCCTGGAATGGATAGAACAGACTTCAGAAGATGCTTCAACGGAAAATTCCTTCGAAACGACTGTTGTATTCAAAGCTGAATCCAGATCAGATTTGCTTATTAATGAAGACCTTCATAGAGAAAAAGGATATTTCCACTTCTATGAAAGTGGCAGAGAATTTCTGTAGTAAACAAAATCAGTCTTCTCT
Source organism: Lucifuga dentata (assembly GCA_014773175.1). NCBI lineage: Eukaryota > Metazoa > Chordata > Actinopteri > Ophidiiformes > Bythitidae > Lucifuga > Lucifuga dentata. The sequence goes on from VXCM01000563.1 coordinate 1,573, forward strand.
TTCTTGTAGCTTCAAATAACTAAAAATTGTTTCATGTTTGACAGAGTAGTTCCACAATAGAAAATGAATTTTGACTAACTTAATGCTGCAGGTAAGAAACATCAAATCATTGCACAGAAGTAAAATTGCAGAATCAAAATGTGTGACAGAAATGCTTAAAGCACATTGATCAGCAACTGCATGGTAATATTACCGTGCATCTTCAGCTGCTGAAGCCAGAGGCATGATATGAACTTTGCTGTGTGTCATGGGAATATCCACTTTAAGGTGGCATTTACAGAGCTCAAACATTTGAAACACACCTTAGATAATCTTCCCCACACACCAAAAAGGTAGACAAACCTGGCCAAGTAACTTGTTTTGTACATACAATGAATAAATTGATTTAATGAGAGGCGATGCTCAAAAAATAACTGATATTTCTGATTAATCAGAATTGTCTGATCTGATGTTTTCACAAAGAAACTTGTATTTCCTTATAGATTGTCTTCCGAAAGATCAGTGATGTGAAACGAGAGGAAGAAGAGCGACAGAGACGTAAAAATGAAGCCCCCCTCAACTTGCCTCCAGATCACCCGGTACGAAAACTCTTCCAGCGCTTCAGACAACAAAAGGAAGCACGTTTGGCAACTGAGAGTTCCGATCTAGATGAACATGATATTGAGAAAGGCCCTATGTATGTGAACATTCCCACAACTAAACCCACTATTACCACTACCAGCATTGTTACAGTAACAGAAAGCCCACCATCACCATCACCTTCAACACCTTCATCTTCATCACCCACCAACTCTGCACCTTCAGAGAAGGCGAAGCTCCAGGTGCCAGGTCCCACTTCCTTTATAGGATGCCAGCCAACTGAGTCTGTCAAAGTCAAAGGCTGGGGTCGCTTCAAAGAGTCCATGGCAAAAGCCGACAACTGGAATAAAGTGTCTAAGGCCGAATCCATGGAGACTTTGCCTGAGCGGACCAAGATACACGAGTCACAGGTCTCTCTAAAGAAGACAGACTCCTGTGACAGTGGCATCACCAAAAGCGAGCTGCGCTTGGACAAAGTAGGCGACTTCCGCATGACTCCTCAGGACCGCAGTCCCGTCCAGCCAGAGACCAGACACAACTTCTACCCCATCCCAGAGCAAACACTTCAGGCTTCACTTCAGGAGCTCAAGCTGGAGCTGAAGGACGACCTAAAAAGCCTGAACATTCGAATGTCTGGCCTGGAGGCACAACTCACAGAAGCACTTCAACTCCTCAAAACTCGATCAGCTCCTGGCTCTCCACAGCCAATCTTTGACATTTCTAGACCTGCTTCGCCTGAACTGGACAAAGAAGACATCTTCTCTTAAGAATGACGAGGGGATCGGAATCATCAGGCAACAGTAAACTGTGAACTCAGCAGGAATCCAGTAATATTCAGATTACTTGGAATGCTGAGGCTGCATTGGGCACAGCGTGGTCTGGAAGAGTCACTGGCCCATTACACAGGTGTGTGTACATGTCAGTTAAAAGGAAACTCGCGTTGTGGTAAGAAGATCTGATATGCTGTAGCCCAGATTTTTGGTCATACATTAATAACACCGAGGTTATGCTCATTGAGGTAACATAAAACCTGACAGCTGTACCATGTTTGTATATAAGTTTCTTTTTCCAAAGCACTAATTTGGAAAAATAGAACGGTTATTAATGTAATCTGGAGTTTAAGAATGGTTTCATATCATTAATGAGTTTGAGAGAGTCTAAATAATAAAACATATTTGTATGATATACAGTCAGAATTTTAGCCTGTACTGGAAGACTCCAATGGAAAACGCATGAGTCAGATTTGCTCTTGAATCATCTGTATAGGATTTCTTGCATGTCACATAAAATAGACTTGTGCATCCACATGCAGATGTTCCATGTTTGATTAACTGATATCGCAGACACTCACAGTTGTGTGCATTATTTTACAATGACAGTAGAAAAGGACAGTGTGTTTGCAGATGTTGAAACACTACCCAGTGTAATTTCCCACACCAATGAATGAACTTTCTATTAGATCAACTGCCAGTATCATTATGAATTACGCAGTAAATAAATCTGGCCAAGCAGCGTGATTTTTTTTAAAGATCTCTCAGCAGAGTGTATAATTTCCATAAATCATGGATAGATGTCCTTTATAAAAAGTGGAATGCAATGCTAAATAGTGCACCAGCAGGGTGCAAATTATCAGTCTTTCCTGCATATCTATTATTTATTATTCTCACATATAAACACAACAGTATACATGAGCCAGTGATCTTTGTGTGAAAGCCATGCATTTTTCGCTTTGGTGATGCAGAATTAGGTAATGCAGGTGTCATATGGATGCACCCCGTACCTGCTTATACCATTAAGGTGTAAAGAATGTGCTTGCGGATATATCTGTAGAATCCAGCAAAAATCCAGAGTACCCAAACTTTGACGATTTGTCACTTGATTTCACATCATTTGGCTTGTTCATATTCACAAACCTGGATAACACTTTGAATCTTTTTAGTTTGCCTTTAATGGCTGTGGAGATCGACTGCACTTGTTACACCTGTTTGCATGCATTTAATGTGTCGGTCTTCGCATTAGTTTCATCTTTAAAACTAGACTTCAAGGCTGAGCGCTGCAACTACAACTCCCATTTATACACTTACACATTCATATTTCTCCTACTTTTCATAAGGGTATGAGACAAATCACCAACAATTAAGAAGGAAAATCACAAAAAGCAAAAATGTGGTTGTCTTATTTGTAGTGAATCAGTGGCGATATCCAAGTTATCTTATTATCTCATGACAAAGAAAAAAGTAATTTCAGATGGACCAAATACCTAACAAATATTCATTTGAGGCTTCCACAAACTTAAAGAATGTTTCACTTGTATTTGTCAAATGCCTTCAGATCGGGCAGCAACTGTCTCCATCCAAGCGTTTCTGCTTGTAATAGCAGACAACCAAATCACCATGGATACAGGTTTCAGTCACTTGTTGTTTACTCTATACCACTATACTACTTAAAAAATGAGTCATTTGATATTTGAAAGGAAAGCAAATTAAGAAATCCTAACCAGATCAAAAACTGATAGCAATAATATTTACTCTTAGTAATATTAGTGTTTGTCATCTACTGTCCAACCTGGTTTTTCATTTCTTCCTCAATTTATTCATTTCTTTTTAAATTGTTCAGATGAATAAAAATATACTAGACATTGCAGTCCAGACACTAAATGAAATAAAGTTTAGGGATGAAGTGCTTTTTTTTTTTTTTTTTTTTTTTTTTTGTGAATTTCATGTTTTTTCTTTAAATTTTGTTATTATTATCATTTTTTTAACTTTTCACATTTGGCAATGATAGAAGCATCATCACCAGTTTTACACTTTAATTGCTAAATTAGATTGATTGTTTTCGTCTATTCAGGTAGTACAGATGTCAAGAGAAATGTTTATTATTCCAGTACCATGTTAAGTGCATTTTATCATTATTTAAAGCAGACAGCTGCAGAAAAAGTCAGAGTAAAGCCATCAGTTCTGGTATTGCTTCTCAGTACTTATGAATATTTAGCTATTACAGTAAAATGTTGTGCTAAAACATCACTGTTCATGCAAAACTTAATCAAATCAAATACTGCTTGCAGTTATATATATATATAAATTCCGGAGTTTATGCAGACTCCCGTAATGAAGACCTTCACTGCACTCAGTAATAATAATAATACAATTACATGAACATTAGTCAAAGTTAAATTTCTAAAAATAAGAGCAGCAGGGGAACGGTGCAGTGGAGCAGAACTCAGAAGGAGCTATAGTACAGGCAGGAGCGTTACTACTCTGCTTTAATGTGTCTGGAGGGCACAGTAAAAATATTCTGAACAATAACCATTCTACTATTTAAAGTAGAAAAATATGGATAATTGATGCTCCTCCTTTTCTCTTACTGTGACAGGCTGAGAGGAAAGTAATGCTGAAGTTACTACTCCATATATCGCAGCCACATTTCCATCAAAACTGTAGCTCCCTAAAACAAATGGGCATGTCATCACACAGGGAGAACTCATTTGGGCTGCAGCCAGTGTTTGCGGATCTTTATGGGTCTGTTTTCACACAACATTTCATCTTGGAAAAAATTCTAAATTCATCTTGACATCAAAGAGTATTAAAAAGCTGCTTGGACTTTATACGTTCATCATAGAAAAAGGTTCAGAAGGCAAAAGGAGGGAAAGCAAGGCAGAGCTAAATAATGTAGCCAAAGGATTTAGTAAGTCTGGGAGGATGTACTCCGCACCAAAAACCATAACAAGTAAATATTCAAATGTTTTGATATCTACACCAGCAAACACTTTCACTAAACATTAGTACATTTTAAACATATTGTGTGAAAATCGTGTAAAAAATGTAAAATTCAGTAATAATTTACTTTAATTTTCGGATTTTCTCCAAAATTGTACCACATAGGGTCTGTGAATGCAGTTTCCAGTGTGAAGTACTTTACTGCTAAATTTGAATCAAGGCTATTAAAAACCACTGAAAGAAGCATTGAATAAAGTTTGTCTTTTAGGACCAGTAAGCCTTTTAAATTCTCATATAAGTATAAAAACTGGTTTTGGATTGTGATCTTTAGCTTTGATTGACAACCATGATAGCTATCATCTCCTAAAACTATGTATCCAAAAGTTAACTTATGTAATAATTAAATTTGCATGATCATATATTATGAGGAACAGGTTGAGAGGGTTTTCATTCATTTGTGGCAGAATTGTGATTATAAGGCTTTAAATGAATTGGAAGAACTGCCTGGAGTTTTTGATAAATAACCAATACATACGCAAAGGAATGCAAATTCTTTACCAGCCTTTTAATTGTTAGATTGTGGAAGTGTTAAATTGTTTTACCTTGAATATAGTGGTAGGGCATTTTCATTTTAGCCAACACATATGAATGACAGAATCTCTAACTTTTGTAAATTATGTTAAAAACATATGGAATCCTATGAATCCTGAACACTTTGGTCTTATTTTCTGACTGTTATCATGTAATTGGTTATTTACATTTTTGGTATCAGTAGTTAAAATGAATCTTTTAATGTCAGTATCTCAGAGGAATGTAACCCAGAAGTGATAAGATTTTCCATTAAATCATAAATCAGATCTGTTTAGGTAAAAGTCTGATCTGATGTGGGTTGTATGTGAGCTCTAAAATTCAATTTGAAAGCAATATGTAGTTTTGGGCTGCATCTTTTATAATAAAAAGGCCCAAGCATGTATAACCTTAAGCTACTGATTGTGGACATTTACAATCACTATCACTACTTTACTCTTAACATTATTACTGTCACGATTACCTTTGTTTGCTACTGAAAAGCATGCTACACTGTGCCTTCAGAAAACTGACCCATGCTCCTCGTCTCCTCCTGCAAGGAAAAAAAGCAGTAAATTTCAATTACTGTTGCTCCTTTGAATTACAGCAGCATGAAGAGAGAATTAGAACCTATTTTTGTGGTCAGCTATAGAAGCTGCCTAATAGTAAAACACTATATATATGCACAAATTATATTGCAATGTTTTGTTCCTGAAGAAAGAATAAAGATTTCATATGGTGTATGGTCATTTATGTAATGTGCACATGCCTCTGTATACATAAATGTGAGCAGAAATGTAACTATTGCAAGCACAACGGGAAGTATTTAAGAACTGTGACACTGTACAATTCATAATAAATATTTTATACATACCACATCCTGTTTGTTCACTAGTTGTACCGTAAGCTTCCAGTTTGGCCTATAGCCTTTGTTATTAGCTCCTCTATCAGTGATGGGGCTATTTTTTTCATCTAAGAAAGTGTAACTCAGCAGAGGCAATCTGCTGATCTTCTTAAGTTAGATAAGCCTGATAGCTTTGCGCTCATTTAAGAGGATTCCTCACTGACCCCACACACTGATCCGACTTAGTGCCACGGAGCTCATCATTCCTGAGAACAGAAATCAGCTAATGCAAAATAAGAACAGTGGATTACATAGTTAGTGAAAGGTTATCATTTACATGACAAAACTGCTTGCATTAAGGACTTATTTATTCATCACTTATCAGACAAAAAAACAGCGTATGTTAAGATGGTTCAGACTGACAGAGGGAGACAGAAAATGAAAATCTTAGTAACAAGAGATTAAAGGGAATATCAGTTGTTGCAGCATAACAATAACTAGAGAATCTTCATGATGAATTTCAGCCAAGGCTCTGATTTATAAAATGGTAATTATAAGCAAAGCTCCTGGAGCTATTTGCTTATGTCTTGTGTTCTGTGAATAATAAGAGGATGAGTTTCTTTTATGCCACATCCCATTTTTAATGCACAAAAGATTAAAAAAAACAAAACAAAAAAAAAAAATGCACCATTAAATTTTCNTTTTAATGCACAAAAGATTAAAAAAAACAAAACAAAAAAAAAAAATGCACCATTAAATTTTCTTAAGCAGCTTCCAAGGAACACAATCTGATGATGCACCCAATTTAGACCCAACAAATAGTCAGTGTCTGGTGAAAACCTTTTATCTCCAAAGTTGGCAATTGTAACTGTTTGTGGTGCTGTGGATTAAGAACTAATTTTATAATGTCAAAAACACAGTATAATCAAAATTGTTTTAGTTCTGGGAAAGCTGAATTGTGCAGGTACAAGGCTTTCATGTGACATTGATTTTATAAATAACAATCTAAATTCCGCTTGTGAATTTATTTGTATATTTTTCAGATGTTAGTGAAAAGGGACGTATTCTGTTTCTCTGCATTCCAGTGAATAAATGGTCATTTTCTCTTTTTACTGTGTTGAATTAACTTGCAGTCGAAACTTTCTAAAGCTTTTCAACAAAGCATCAACTCTTATTAATGTCATTCTATTTTCCTCCAAATTACATTTGCGGGGAAAATAATGACATTGATTAGGTTCCTGCTGGTCTATTCAGTCTTGTGAGCCCATTGTTTACTTCTGAATACATCAACTGTTCCTGTGGCTGTATAAGGGCGACAGCAAATATGAAATTAGCATTTTCCGAGCCTACTGCCTCACTGAGCAATAACTTATCAGAGTCATAAAACCAAGATGGGTTCAGAGTCCATTTTTTACAGTTACTTTAAATTATAGTAATTCATTGTAGTTTACTGGGTAGAAAACAGTTCTTGACACAGCCACGGCTCAGGTATTATTCCAATTTACGTCTCTCCTAAATTTACACAATTGTGTATTACAGCACAAGTGGACAGGAAGTTTCCACAAAATAGTAGGAACACTGTCTTTAGAATGAATAAACACTTGTAGACAGATTTTGCCTGTCTTGCAGGTTGTGGAAAGTGGCTGGCTCAGCCACTGTTCTGCCAGGTTTGGACAGGTCCTTAGATTAGCAGAGCTGCTGGCTCTGAGCCACATAGAAACTTTGGCTAGTGAAGACCAGGACCTGAAGTCAGCAGGGTGTTCTGGTTGTCTGGTAGCAGGGATTCTCACTGAAATGCAAAGTCAAGGTGACTCATGCTGGGTGAGAAGTCCACTCAAGTCCAATTTGGGCAAAGCAGTACAGAAAAGCCAACATAGGTGGAGCCAAGGTAGACCAACCTGAAAAAAAAAAAAAAAAAAAAATCAGTAAGACGAGGAGATAGTTTCAATAAAAACTACACTAAGGTACAATGACCATCTTTCTTAAAAGATAATTCAGTCCCTCATTTTATCCTTAATTGCAGCAAGTTATCTTTGTAAATATTGATACTTAATACTTAATAAACCAGTCATTCCTCTGATGCTGTTCAAAGTATCTCCTATAGTAGCCTCTTTACTACCGCAGAAACTAGTTCTGGAAATCAGTAACTTGAAAATGTGAAAAGAAGTAAAAGTGAAATTATCGCCCCATTATCCCCCCTTTATAATCAAGTGGAGACCACAAAAATACACAGAAGACTCAGAATTTCTGTTAATAACCCTATACCCTACCCTCTCCTAAGCTAAAAGTGTGTATTTTTTCCCCCGTTTACATGCATAATCGTGCTGATATTACAAAGAACTACTCACACACACCACCCTCTCCCCTCTCTATGACCATAACTTTTTATTCCTCCCTTCCAGCGTGGGTATTCTGAAAAGGTATAAACAAAGTTCCCTTCCGATGTAGTCTCTGACCAATTCAGAAGCAGTATATTCACTAGCAAATACTGTGTTGTACCTGTAGCTGTTAAACAAACGATGTTATGAACAAAGGTTCAATGAGGAAGGTGATCTGGAATGATGATGATGTCCATGTATTACTACACTATAGGCCAGAAGTTTGAGGCCACCCCCAGGTTTTTAAAACAGTCATCAATAAACTGTTTATTTTACAATTTATTGCACAGGAAATGACAAAAATACATAAAATAAATTTCACTAATTAGTTTTCAAGAAGAATTTGTCAACATAAAAGCACTTTGAAGTCATTTCAGGCTCAGACTTTGGTTTCGTTCAAGTAACCCCCTCTGGCCAAATCATAATTCTCAAAACCTATTGCTTCTCTTTTGAATGGATGTAATTTTGGTTGAACAAGGTATCTTCATGTTTAGCTGAGCTAGGTAATAAAGACTGAGGTTCTCATCAAAGTATGTAAGTCTACTTTGATGAGAACCTTACTTGCTACATTCTTTACCCTGATTACTTTCCCCGAGTTAACAGTTTGGTTAGTCCCAGTGCTGTACTGTGTCTATGTTCCGCTTATTACATTTTTCTATTTATAGCTACTTCTCAGAAGGCCTAGTACAGTCGGTCAGGATGGCTGCCTGCACCTCTTCATAAACTGGCTTCAATCCAGATTATCTCAGCAACCTGCACCTGCACCCACAATGCTTTTTCAATGACCCATTCTTTTCAATTCTCCTCAAAATGTAATTCACAAATACAGAGGCTGCTTTATGCACAGCTGTATACTAACAGGTCTTCAAAAGAGAAAAGCTTGAAAAAAAAATAACGTATTTTGATGATAAATGGTGTCATGTTTACTGAAATAAAGTTATGTGTAGGGTAGTATGCAGTAAACTAAGCTTTTTTTAGTTTTTGCCTCAATGGGGTTTGCACATCCAAATTAAAATGCCATTTTATGACTGCTAACCTGACAGAGCTAATTACTAATGAAAGCACAATTAAATTAATTTTAAAAAATCATGTGTGATACACTGAGCTCTTTTAATACACACTTTGAAATATGGATTTCTGAAATGTAAATTTGATTAATCATTTGAAACATTTTAGCTCAGAGCCCTGCATGAAACATGATCCTTGCCATCATGCCAAGGCGTCCCAGTGATTTGTCTTTGCAGGTATGTAAATTTCATTAACGCTCTCAGTGTGAATTTATTCTCAAACCAATTATCCAACCTTTTTGGTTGTGGACAGACAATAGGGTGTCATTTAAAAACCTAAAAGAATCATACACCATTTTCAAATGTTACCAACTTATATTTAATCCTTGCCTTTCCAAATAAAACTACTTACATATGGAATTAACTTTTTTAGTAAAATTCAGAATAGACTTGTATATAATTATTGATGGTTGTTCCCAAGTGAAGTTGACATATTTAAGAATACTATTTGTCAGAAGTGTCACAGAAATGACAGAGTTGTGGAAAAAGATAACTAGGTAACATGTTTTTCTTCCACTGCACATGAATGTGGTTCTAATCATTAAGTACTGCAGTTACTTCACACATTTGCTTTTGTTGCTTGATTAACACAAATTACTAACACAAAGTACTTAAAGTGTAAATGAGGTGAAAAGGCCACTTGCAAAGAGGCAACTTGAGACTAATGATTGGTGATCAGAAGCGCCGTGCTTCAGCCTGTTTCCTTGGACAGTGATGGTACACAGAGCCAGTAGCGGAAAGAAAACTACAATGTTTTACTCAAATACTTATTTTATGCTTAAATTACTGATAATGGCATACAAGTGAAAGCAGTACATTCTAGAATCTAGAATATTATTTTACCACTCACAAAATGACAAGTGTGTTCTCCCAAACAGGTCAAATGCTCAAGTTTAGTTAACAATTACAACCGGTTTGTAAGATTATGTAATTTACCATAAAACTGTATAGTTTTATATTATGCACTGCATCTACAGGCATGCTAGTACATGTGACTTAACATTGTGTCTCAAGAGCAATATTATTCAGTATATGTCAGCCATCAACTGGCCTAAAGAGATTACCTGCATAGACATTTAGCAGTGCACCAACCATCTAATAATCATCGTAAGGTAAATTAGTGATTATGTAAATACTGTATATATTTTCAATCAACATATCACTGAACACGCAGTGCGATTAGGAGTTTGTCTTTAAGATGTATATTGCATTTGTTCAGAGAGGTCGGAGTGCAATTAAGTGACTGCCGGCAGCACTAAAGATCATTGACAGGCTGATTTAAAAGCATTGATCTCATGTTAATGAAGCAAACCACATGTCCCTTGATGGTTTACTATGCAGACATAAGGCATAGCTTTAGGGGTGGCGTAGGTGGATCCATTATATTTCAATTTAAAGTACAAAACCACCACTACTCAATAAAGACAACTAAATTGAATAGCTGTTCGTCTAATGGTCCATTTCATTTCTTAAATAAGTGTCTGTCTAATGCAAGACTTGAGTGCAGTGCCATGTTTTATCTTATTATTATTTTTAGGAATGTCTGAGTAACGGGTGTGACACCGTGAAAACCTCCTTAAAGCAAGTGGAATTTCTCACTTCAGTTTCTACTTACTGTGAATAATTCAAGACATACAATGGTATTTTCTACAAGCTTGTCCTTTTTTAAGCCTTCCTTTAACTTATTTAAGTCTACAGTGCTGTGTATGCGTAAGGGGGTGTATGGGGGGGAGGGGGCAGCAGGGGGAGAGGTAGAAAAAACGTAATTATGTTATGCACCATTTGCTGTGAAACAGTCAGGCTTTCACAACTTTTACCATCACAATAAAATTTAACTGGTGACTGAAACATAACCTTTTCAGGTTTGTTGGACTCAAGACAGAAAGACTCACAGACAGGGAGGAAAGACAACTGAGTGTCGACCATCTGGCTAATTTCATCTGCAAAAATTCCAAGGAAATTAACCAAAATGTAGTCTTATATAAGTTACAAAATTTCCTCCAGCATTTTACTCAGTGACAAGATGATTCCTTCAAACTGTCTTCATATGATCAACCAACATCTGATGATGTCAGATCAAGACAGATCTTTATTTGGCCAGATTAAATTAATTAAAATGACATTAGATGGTAGGGCCGTAATCTGCACTTTTTTTTTTTTATCTCATCTCTCATCACATTGTCACTTTCCTATCATTTCAGACCATGTTTCTGTATTAAAGTGTAAAAGCAAAAATAAATTTCAAAATAAACTCAAGTTTTTTTTTTCATCCTATAAGATCAAACATAGCAGTATAAAATGTAATTTCACAGCAGTTATGAGCCCAAAAACAGAAATGTGATAAAAAATCGAATCAAGGGCACACTGCATTTGAACAAAAATTTACCAAAATCTAGAAAAGAAATCATGTTCAGCTTGTAACAATGGCTATAACTGTCTCCTTATTTACAGTTTCCCTGGACTGTCCAATAAATCCATGTTCAAGTACAACGTCTCCCAGCAATTATAAAACACTAAACTTTTAAAATGTTTTTCCTACATTAATATCTACATGTAACAGCTATGTACATGAAATTATGTCAAACCAAGGAGTTAGTACAAATGCCAGCAAGTATAACAGTTTTAATTCAAATTTTAGCAAATAATAATTTATATTACAGCTTAATACGATGAATGTGTATTGTGTGACATTTTCAGCAAATAGTGATTTACTGAAGCATCTTCTTATGCCACTTATTTTACTCTACTGCTTGTACACAGTGAAAGCGAGGCAGTGGATATTTTGGCCAATAAAATTGACAAACTTAGCATGGATATTTATATTTTTAGTAAAAATTTACCTAATTTTAAGTATGAAAACATTAATGACTGTCAAGAATAATAGAAATTCTTCCCTTGTACATATATAAAAACCCACAACAGTTGCAAAAAAAGAAAAAAAAAATCAATACAAGAATGAAGTTTTAAATGGGAGAGATGCTGCTAGATGCAGGGAGAGGGCTGCCATCTTGTTTAGGTACCAAATGAGCCAGATAAAGACACGGGGAGCACTGGCACGGCTACGAAGCAGATGTCCTCCTATTTTGGACAATTTCCCCATGCAGATGCAAAGAATGGCACAGCTAGACCATATCTAAATGGATACACCCACTAAGAAATAAACTTAGCTGTATTGCGTCCATTTTCTAAATATTTGGTGGAAGAAACCATTAACTTTTGGTGATGATTTGGATCCAGGAACAGAGCCAGGTTTCTTTTGTTTTTTTGTTTTTTTAATGATTTCTTAACATTGTGAAATTAGGCATTTTTTAAAAAATATTTTTTCTGACTTTATTCAACGCTAAAAAGTCAGGTTCATTTATCCCATGATAGACTATCAATACAGTATTTGGTCTGGATCCTGATAGATATTCTTTTCAGCCTAGGTGGAGGTATGCTATCTAATGAGTGCCCTACTAGTTTAGCTGCTGTCATCACTAGAACAGAATGTGTTTGGTGCTACCATAACAACACAAGTCATCTGTATCAAATTAACACTCAACAGTAAAAGACTCTGTGGCTGATTCTACATCATAAAAATGCTGGAACAATCCTACCAAAGCAAAGGTGTGTGCAGATCCTATTCAGAGAGTGTTGTGGAAGACAATTTACCTTGAACGAAGACACGCTTCCAGAAGATTCTGCCAACGTGTATCCCCCCAAGGAACACCAGATTAGAGAGGATGAGCATGGCAGTGGAGAAGGCAGAAAAAAGGGCAATGCAGCGCCTCTTCATGGGCACAGAGAAAATCTGCTCCTGGGAAATCAGTAAAATGCAATATGAAACATGAATCAGAGAAACAAAGTACAGCAAAGTACCCAACACTGTTAAACTGTATCATCATAAACTAGGAGGATTACATAGGATGCCACAACACTTATTTGGAGAACATGGATGCCAAAGAAATATCAATGGCCTCTAGTTCCTCCATGTACCAAAGACTCCAGGTGTCATCTATGATAAAATTATATTATATTGGTCTTTTAATTCTACATTTAGGAGAGACTTGGATGTCACACTTACAACAGTGGAGTGAATAAAGGGCAAAGCAAAAAGAGTCTTCAGTCCATTTTCCACCAGAACTCCAGCCCAGTTCATCAAGGCCCAGTACTGTAAGTAGTCATGGCCGCCATGCCAGAGGCAGACGAATCCAAATGCCAGGCCAGTGGATAGTATTTTGTAAAAAAGACCATGATGTGAACCGCCCAGTGGTACATAGATGTATCTGATATGACAGTCATAGAAATAAAATGATATAATGTAGCTTTAAATGCAAACAGAAGAAAATTACAACTTTTGATTGATTTCATTATTTTTCTTCAGTAACAACAGGATGCAGATATACAGTAGCTTGTTAATAGTGCACCACAAGACACCAATGAATTGCAAAGAACACATGTCACAGAAATTATCATGCCATATTCATTAATTTTTAATTAAAAAAAAAACAAACAAAAAAAAAAAAACATTGTTCTGATGTCCAATGTGAAAATAGGGGGACTACAGGGAAGATAAATCCTGCCATGATGTAATTAAAGCTGAAATTGGTTTAATGATTCCAAAGTGGATTCATGTGTCAAAGCCTCTGCTTATATGGAAATTCTCATCACTTTAGCTGACTTCGTTTTCTTGTTTTGGGTTGGTAAAATCTGATTTTGTTTCAGAAATTGAGGATACAAAGTTAAATGAAATGGTAATGTTTTTCAATTTTTTAAAAATAAAATAGCAAATATCAAGCATATACCTCATGCATGTAATTTTCTAATATTTTAAATGATAGCCTGTATCAAGTGAATAATATTCCACCAAATAACATTTTACAATAATTCAGTGCCTTTGTAGATACATAAGGCTTCTAACACAAAGGAGTATGCAGCATGTAAATATAAAGAATGAAATGTGAAAATGATTCAGATGTTCCAACAGCATCAACATGCTACATCGTTCCAGCACACTCATAAGCAAACATCACTTTCTGTCTAGTGTTGCTGAGCTGGGAACTAATTATTTAATTATTTACTACCAAAACATGCTGAGCATCTATCTGTCTTAAAGTATGTCAGATGTAGATGGGTGTTAAGTAGATGTTGATCAAAAAAATGGTAAACATGTTAGGTAACACCTGACCATTATAAGCAGAAGGGGCAAACAAAATGCTTAAAAAAAAAAAAAATGACATCGCAACTGATGTCACAGGCTGAGAGCTAATGAACTCCTGTGCAGATAAAACATACTCTTGCTTACTCTGTCATTAGAATCAAAGTGACAGACATAACAATCAGCCCCACTTCTTTATTTATCACTAATTATGCCCAGGATTTGGGTTCAAAGCTTGTGTGCTCCTTTTTATATGTAGCAGCAACAATTCAACCAAACAACCAGTAAGAGTTCTTTTGTTGACCGTTGCTGCTTGTGTGGGTAACAGTGAACCTGAGATATGGCCACACACAGGCAGGGAAACCATAATGGAATGACGAGGAAAGAACCACTTAGCTGCCCAGGGAGATGGGGCATCGGGAGTGAGTCATGTGGAGCACATCGCTTAACACCTACACACTTTTTTATCTAGCGCTCTTCAGACAATTTCAGCAGAATTTCAGAACTGCATTAAAATCTCTTTAATAGCACTTTCTCTAGAAGAAAAATGGGGGCATTGTGTCATGGGTATCATTTTGCATCTTCTGTAGAATAATTGCAAACCATGCCATTAGGCAAGAAGAAACAAATTTCCAAGGGTTGTGGATTATAATGGCAAGCTTCATTTGCAATTTAGATTTTGGTATCCTTAGCAAACTGATTTGAGCCAATGTGATTATCAGAAATGCCATATTTCATTTTGAATTTATCATATCGACCATCTGCAAAGCAGATGCACACCAACATACATGTCAAACACCAGAAAAAAAAACCTTGTCAACACAAACAGTAACTCACAGACAGCTACAAAGAAGAGGGAATATTTTCACTGAATATCACACCATGTTCTCTGACAGCCATTAAACAGTGTGTTGCCTCAATGTAGCAACCAGGATCCACCAAGCAAGAAATACACTCCCAACAGGCTACATTCAGCCAAGTGTGCATCATTAAATGCAGACAAACCAATAATGTGTGTTATTCTAAGTGCAACTGAGCAAATGTGTAATTGTTGTCATACATATGCACATATTAAACAAAGAGGTATTTCTCCAGGGTTGGGAACAACGACAGAACAGAGGAACAATTCACCTGTAATATGCAACTGCATAATCATGAAAAAAGCCTACATGCAAATGCAGTATCCTTGTCCAGTATAATGAAACATGTGGGTAAGCAGCTGCAGAATGGCACCTTTTGAGGGTAAGTTCAATTCTCTGTAATAAATGAGCATTTTCATTGTGCAATAAAAAACAGCATTGATACAACACACAGTATTCCAAATATCAGCCAGAAACTGCTGCTGAAATAGCATGTTACAAAAAATTCAATCAATTTGTCAATAAAGCTAAATTAAAACAACTATTATTTTAATTTCAAAGAGATGTACATATTTAATAAGCACTGGGATCTCTACCTCTCATCAAGATCATCCTACCTGATGAGCCAACGATACAGCCCCTCATCAAAATGCCTAGAATGAAGCAGAAAAACTGGATGTTTGAGTCAGAGATTTACATAATAATGAAGCACTAAGAAACACCTGAGCACTAGGTTTACAGGTGATATGAAGTGAAACATGTATGGTATTCATGTATGTGTGTGCACAGGCTCTTTTGTTATTTTGTCATGCTGCCTATAAACCCAGTGCTGTTTTGTCAATGTCGTCGGTGGACAGCTTTATGCATTCCATCAATGTTATCAACACTGGCCAGCTCAGCAGACACAGGCTGGATTGGAGTGCATCAGTGTCAGCACATTAGTCCAGATAGCTTTACTGTAAAACCAACACACCGCTTTCCACCCAAACTTAACGTCATCTGATTTAAGAGATTTTTTTTCTTAATTAACTGCATTTAAAACAATGCTTCTGCTACGTCAGCCGCAAAAATCTCAAAGTGAAAAAATGAAATATTTAACACTAGACTTAAGAAAATGTCAAACCAGTCATCTTTTCACCCCACACACTGCATTTACTTGTCCCATTTGCATCTGATTGTAAGTCTGCTATGTGTTCAGCAAAGCCACATTTGTATTATAGTAATTTTGCAATACATAAACCAGGAGTCTCTTTCTTTCTCCAGGCAATCTGACAATGTGATGACTGTATCCTAACTACGACTTCAGATTTAAATGGTAAAGAATAGTCAGTGCGGTACTAATTTTTGTGGCGGCTTTGTAGTATTTACCTTTGTCATGTTCAAAGCCATGCTGATTAAAGTTCTCCATCCCTGTGTAACAATTACTGCATGTGTGTGTTCATTAACTTAAGCAATTGTGACCCCTTCAGCCTAAAGTAGGCATCGTCAAATTTTACATGAGCTTAATAAATGTAGAAATCCTCATGAAACCTAAATTTAAGCATCCACTCTCTTTGGAGGATGGTGTGACAAAAAAAAGTGACTGGACTGTGTCAGGGTCTGCATGTGTGTGTGTGTGTGTGAGCAAGCAGAGACAGCTCTTTTCCCTCAAGGTATCTACAAACTCATTCTAAATCACTAGTTCCAAAACTTGGAAAATAAAGCATCCTCTCTCTTTATACAGTTATATGTATTTATGTTGAATACTTGCAAACTGCTAATTATCAGATTCCCCTTTAAAACTGACAACAAAGTTAACTCTACCTCTCACCAGCCACCAGCTAAACCTAACGTTAATGAACTAAATGGTCTGCAAGTTATATGACTGTAGCCCCATTTAATTTTGGTTTAGTCACTTCAAAATAAATGTTTTTTTTTTTTTTTTTTNTTTTTTTTTTTTTTTTTACAAATGCAGTTGGCGTTTCTCAAACCATTTTGAGCTCCTAGAATACAAACCAGTTTAGTTCTAAATGCAGTAAAATGTGTATTTTTTAGTGTGAGAGATACTGCACGTAAAAATGAAGGAAATGCCATTTCCCATTTCAAAGTTTGACCTCAAATGGTCACGATCGACTTTGCATTTTAAACATGTAGAAGCATTTTTGTCTTTGTTAATAATTTACATTGTTGTTTTGGCAATGCTGCTACCAAATGTTGAGAAAGATATGAGAGTCTAAAAAGGAAAAAGAAAAGATTTATCCTGTATATGAAGGATTGGTCCCAGTGAATAAACCATTTTAGCTGGAATGTGTGAGAAAGATACACTATTCTTGATGTGGAGGTGACCTATTGTTCTGATTGCCTGTAATGACAGAAGATGAGACAAATTGCTACGCTCAGAGAAGTTGATTGCCAAAGCCCACTGTCCACTTGAAGCACTTGACATTAAATAAACATTTTCTTCAAGCGTACCCAGGGATCCTACCTATTCCAGTGGTTGAGGCTTTAAGGAATGCTGTGGGACCAACATGTATCCATGCAGCTAAATAACATATATTTATGTCAGTGGTTATGTCAGAAGTGTTTCCTGGAATCTATGAATAAACTCACCTCCACATCCCTGTGAAACTGTACATGATGCTGACACAACGAGGAAGCTTTGGAGGAACTAGTTTATCCAGTGTAGCCAGCATAGATGGTAAACCAAATAGTACCAGGTACTTCACATAGAAGAACTGGACAAGGGCCAGGGCCAGACCACCTGTGATAGAGGAAAAGGAAGGTGTTGATGATACTAAGATTTCTTATTTTTATATACACAAATTCTATATGGTCTAAACATAATTGTTTAGTTAATTATTGAGTGAATTATACGAGTTAACTACTTTCAGGTTGCATCTCAAAAAAGAACCTACATGAGGCTTTTTGTGCAGGCTGTCCATAGCATAAAGAGGTGATCTGTCAATGTTACATACAACTCCCAAAAATTTTTAATCAAACTGTGTCACAAACACTTTACACAAAGGGGTTTTCAGAGGGGTATTCACCTGGCTGATCAAAAAATGCAAAAGAAATTACAAAACAAAAATTATATTCATCCAGTTAAGTAATTTTCTTCAAATTGACACAAGATAGAATCAGCTACCTTCTGTGGGGTAATGTGCCTTTGAATTCTGCATTGCAGAAAGACGTTCACTGTGTCACTATTGGTCCTGTGCATTTGAACTCACGAAGGAACATTAAAGCAAAATTATACATATCTCATACATATTATCCTTTAGAAAGGACACCAAAAAGTCTGTATAAAAACTTACCCAAAGCCCAAGGAGGTAGAATTTCTAAGTAGGTCTCATTAGTCTGGATGGAATGCATGTACATAACGTGGATCATGTATTCTGCAATGAGCCACCAGAGTAAGATTCTTCCTGCTCTGAGCACAAAGTAGCTAAAGGTAGCTTCATCCCTGTCGCCATCCTCAGCAGGCCTCCGCATCTGTAAGTGGAGAAGGTAGGCATGTTGTTAAGAGAGCACTAACTAGTTATGGGTCTCAGGCTCAATCTATAGTATGAAAAGACTTAAAACTCTAAGTTGCTATATGAGTGTCTACCAAACAGCTACAAGACTAAATTTCCTGTAATTATGTCTGTACAGTTCTGACATATTAAAGACAATGTCCCAGTAGTACTTTTTGTAAATAATCACCATGTTATGACCATTACAGGACCAAAAGAGGAAAGCTGCGATCACCTGCACTTGAAAATAGCAATCAGCCTTTGCTTCTTCAATACAAAAACAAGAGATAATTCTAGACCAAACACAGCTTACTTTAGGAGTAACCTTTGCATCTCTTACCTGCTGAATGTAGTCTTTATAAGTGACAATGGGTCCATTGTAGAAAAACGGATGATAAAAAGCATACGAAAACAACCAACAGAGCTGCACAACTCCACCAGGTTGTAGGGGGCACCAACAATACTCAAGGCTGAAGCTGATGAAGCGTAGACCAGAGACAGCAACACTGAAGAGAAGTAGATAGTATTCCTCCTCTGTCTGATACCAGCCTCTCTATTTAGAACAATGGAAAGACCAATTATTTTTAACACATTCCTGGGAAAACCACACATTAATATTCTGTACATTAGCAAATGTAGATATGTTGATGATATGCTTTTTTCTCAAATATGTGACAATGATCAGAATGAGCACACAGAATCACAGCATATTAAGGTAATTTTTAAAACAGGTCTGAGGCAATTGTTAACTTAATAGTGTTTGGAATATATCCTTCCTTTCTAAATCCCATTTGAACACAGGGCTCAATCATATGCAACTGTGTGTGAGAGAGTGAGAGAGAGTGAGAGAGGAAGATGGGCCTGATGTCTGTCAGGTTTCAACATCTATTTCACAAACAGCAGTAGAAGATTCTATTCAGTGTGACAGGAGTGTAGCTGCCTGGCCATGATAATACTTGTTAAGTCAAATACAGTCAAGGGGTGTCAGGCGTTGGTTTGTTATAGCAGGAAAGGAAGCTTTCCAGGAAGTAGCACAGCACTAGGAGCCAGAGTCCAAAATGAATTAAATCAAATGACCAGAATGTTAAAGTTGGCCTTAAACTGGATTTAAACATATTTTGGTGTATATTTGTTTTCATATTTGTGCAAGGAAAATGCCTGTCTATGTGTCTGTATTTTGGGTATTTTTCTGCAAGATATATTTGAGTTTGACAATATGAGGGGCTATCTGTTAAAGCATCTCCCAGTGCTAAATGCTTGTATAATAACAATGACCCTTCCTCCTCTTATACAAAAGCTGCTCAATATTATGAAATATACTTCACTACATTTACTTAATTTTTATCTTATGCTGTGGGGATAGAATATTGGAGCCCTGAGTGGATAATTGATGCAAATCTTTGTACTTGCGCCCTCTTGTGTTCTTTCAAATATGACATACCCCATACTTTAAAATATTACTTGAAGGATAAACAGACGTCAAATGGAACAATTCCACGAAAAAGTAGATCAAACAATAAGACTGAAAACTTTAACTTATTTCTAGTACAATAACATATCTGTTATTTTATACTTTATAGATATTCATAATCTGCATTTTTTTTTTTTTTTAGTTTTTTAGACTTTAAAGTGCTCTGATATTTTTTCTATCTAGCACCCAATTATACATTACTTCATACTTTAAATTGAACTGACACACACCTCTAACATTAAGAATAAGTATGAACCTGCCTTTGAAACCCACCTGAATCTCCTGTAGTGGCTGAATGTGAAGAGTGGAGAGTAACAGCAGGCTACAGGCCCATGACAGAGCAGGATTTCGCAGCTGGGCCACTGAGAAGGACAGGCCCAGATGTAGCAGCAACACACCTATACCTTTAACCCCTAATATGTGGATGGCTGCTACGAGTCCATATACTGCTAGCACCGGTACCCTAAGCTGTTGCAGAAACATTGAAAATGCACTGGATTAAAAACTTAATAGAAATCTCCTACTTAATTTATGCAGCTGCTTCTGTTTCCTACCTTGGGGTAAAAGGTGCCAGTCAATCTAGATATCACACCATGTCCAATCAGAGTCCACAGCAAAGACTTCTTAGCCCATTTGCTCCAGAAATTCCACTCAAAGTCTGTGGGGTCCTGACAAAAACAGTTAACTTCACCATGGGCCTTAAACATATATGTGACGCTTGTGGAACAGAGAGAACTGAAACTACTTTCATCATTGTTTTAATATTCACAGAATCGCATACTTGACTAGTTTAACGAAATAGTGCCAATTTGTTTTTATTTAATAATAAATATTTTGGGTAAATATTCACAGCTGACTTCCTGACCTTTAATATTTGTGTGACACAAATGTGACACATGCAGAGAGTAGCTCAGTGAAGTATGGAAAAATACAAATATCACAATAACTGTTCAGCTATGAAAAAAAAAATCACCAATTAAGTTCTATATTTTAATTTTAGAAAATCAGATATGATTACAATGACAGATGATATACAGCCTGACATATTATCCAGCCTTGCATACAGCTTTCTAGACATATAAAACCCATTGTTATAACATAGTGTCAGTCCTTTTTCAAACAGAAAACAAGTGCAAAAATGAAAATTGTCTTCCATGCAGTGAAGTAATTGTTTTTCGATTATTTTAAGCCATAATGTCAACACTGAACTCACCCTTTTAAAAGCCTTAAGAAGACCCTGTTCCAACTGGAATTCTCTCTCTAATCCTGTTTCATGCTCTGAAGTAAAAGACAGAAAATGATAACTTCATTTTTCTGTAGCTTTAACTAGACTAACTTACATTCCATCTATCTATCTATCTATCTATCTATCTATCTATCTATCTATCTATCTATCTATCTATCTATCTATCGAACCTTTGGAGAATCTGTGCAGTTCATAGAAGGAGTACAGGTGAGAGCCAAAGGACAGCACCCAGTATGCAAGGATCTCTGTCCATGGCAGGGATGCCACCTGGTCCTTGGATTTAGATGACATCAGGGTTATGACAGCGCTATAGTGCACCTAAAAAAACACAGTGAGAGATACTCACATACATGTATATTTTTCATTAATTTATTGCTGTAAGCAATAAATTAATGAACTTTACATTGCATGTCACAGAGATGTTTGGGAGAGTCTGAAATCCAGTTTCATTTATGATATACTTTATTTACATACTTAATATGTCATTTAGGCTACTTTATTTAGCAAATTTTAATTTCACTTCATTTATGATTACACTTGATGCAAAATCATCCAGCACCATAATTTCACTTCTAAATCAATGTGCTTGATGCATTTTACAAATTCATTTTTTAAAACCAAACAATATATTTTAAATGTGTTAACGTTTTGAAAATAGCAGCATCACACGTGGGAATTGTGGGAAGACCGTTGAACACCAAATGCATAGGATTTGCTGTATAATAACGACTTACTTTCACTTTCCCCCCACTTTCTAGGACTTCATGTGGCTGCTGTTGACACATGGGGTAGTCATAGGAAAAATTATCAGATTCATCATTATTATTATTATTCTTTATTATTATTCTTAAACCATGTTCACCATAATTACTGAAATCCTGCTTTCATGGGAAGATGTCAACCCTGTCATAAACATCATGGTGAATTTTAATGTTGTTTCTGTCTGTGTAGGGATGAAAACAGACAGAATAACTGTGTAGTCAACTACTTAGCATGGTCTTAACATTTATGTAACATGTATATCCCAGTGTTCGCGTTAAATGTGGGACATTTTGAGTACATAACTATAAATGGTAACGTTACCTTTCTAATGTTACTCTACAGTTACTAGTTAGCTAATGCTAATTACGTTAGCTCGTCACTTTAAACGTTTCAACTTACCTAAACCCGAACTGTACATGGTGCTGGTTTAAATAGTTTAAACTGCGCTGAACGACTGGAATGATACAACAATTCCATACTGAAGACATGAAGAAATGTAAACACAGGATGAAGGCAGCACAACCGCCATCAGCACTGAATTCTTCTTCTGTTTCTTTTTCGTCATTTAAAGGCGGCTGACAAACTATGTAATACCGCCCCCAACTGGCAGTCAGGGAGAACGTCCCACTTTAATGCAAACAACGAATAGGCTCCAGCTATAACTATTACTACTACTACTACTACTACTACTTTTATTGTTAATTCAATTCAACATATTGTCATTATACCATTAGGAGCTTTACAAAATATGTTTCTCATTATTCTTTCTGGCGCAGTAAGCATAAAACCACAAAATAAGATGCAACGTAGAACAGGACAGAGAAGTTCACAGGAAGTGCAGTTGAAAAGACTACAAACATCTATCTATCTATCTATCTATCTATCTATCTATCTATCTATCTATCTATCTATATACAATAAAAAACTGTAAAATCTGTAAAGTGCTATTGTATAAAAATATATACAATGTGGTTGGTTCCAATTAGTTACTGTTGCTGTTACAGTTACTACTACTTGTTACTACTTGTGCTGCTGCTGCTGCTGGAAGTATTACTACTAACAATAATCATAATAGTATGGGTTTTCATGCAAACATGCACACAAAAGGATTTTCCTTGTAATATTAATCACAGTACCAGAAGAATTACTACAGTTTGATGGAGTTTATTGTGGAGAAACTGTGGATGGTACAATCTCTTTCAGCAGTTGCTTCTATGCATGAATCCCAAAGAGGATATAGGGTTTCCATAGCACAACCTAAAGTCTGAGGGACGTACTGACAATAAAAGCACTAGGAAATAACAAAAGTTATAAGCCAAAGCACAGCTGTTTTGCCACATGTTGACATTAAGACAGCTCGACAGTATTTTAGCATAAATCCACCTTTCTTACATGTTTCATTCTTTCCTCATTGACAAAATGTGCACATTCTAAGCAAAGATAACTAAATTTTTCATAAATTGAAGGAGTGTTTGGACTCAACTTGAACATTTGTGCCACATAGCTTAGTATCACTGAACTTCATAAATAAACATTTGATGGTTTACCTCTTCTTAATATCTGCACTTTTTCTCTTTGCCTTCTAATCACATACTGAGTAGCAGGATAATAATGTAATTACATTTCATGTATGCAAAATGTTATCCACACTGAAAGTTTCAACTTCACCAATAGAATAATAAACTGTAAGCTCATCTATTGTGTGTGTGTGTGTGTGTGTGTGTGCATGCGTGCATGCATGCATGCTTGCATCTGTGTGTCTGCGCATAATCAGTGTAATCACAGTATAAGTATTTTTCACAGCTCATCGGTCTCTCCATCAAAAGGTACAGCATCCGTCTCCATATGAATGCTGCCAGGCTCACAGTTGCCCACCCAGCCAATCGGAGTACGGTTGAAGGAAGGTCGGCAGTTGATGTCATGCTGGTACACCACTGCAGGTTCAGGCTCCTGTTTGGCCACATCAGTTTCTGGCATCTGGAATTTCAGGAGCTGGTTGGCCTTCTCGTACCCGCCGAAGGGCATGGCAGTCCTAGCAGAGCAAGGGAGAGGATTAAACCCGTCTGTCATACAGCACCTATAAAGTCAGGCCCTGAAGGATGTACCTGTTGAAACATTTGTAGCTTATCTGTTCCTTCTGCACAATGGGACCTGGCATTTTAGTTTTCAGAGTGGCTAACAGATTCTCATCACCCTTCATGGCCTTCTCCCATGGTGACACATAGGTCTTCACTACGGTCTGCTTTTTAGTTGAGCCACCTACTCCACCAGCTGTGAAGAGAAAGTCCACAGCTAGGAGATATGACACACTAAAGTAAGTAGCAACAGTCTATGGATGCACAAGGAAACATTTGTGACCTAGTCATATGTTAAATGTTACAATCTAGTGATGATGATTTAGTTAAAATTCCTTTGATGAAATAAAAAATTCCTTTGATGCATAGCTATGGTATAACATTGACATTACATTCTGAGGTGTCTTGATATAGAAAATAAAGAACTTGGCAGGAAAAAAAAACATTCTGCCTTCATGTTATTCTTTGCCTCTACCTTGTCTGTTATTTTTGTATAACAGCAAATGTTTGTATTATTGTTTATAGAATTTTACAGTTTCATTCATTACACATATTTATTTGTTCATTCATTTGTTCATATATTTATGTATTTGCTTGTTCATTTTGGTCAAATTTGTCTATTATTTTGGTTAGTCAGTGCAATAGCAAGAAAAACTAAACAAACCTGAGCTAATGCTGATGTTTTGAATCTGTATTCAAATTAGTAACACAGTAACAGTAATTCCTGTTAAAGTAAAAGGACACCCACCTTTTAGTGGAGACCTTTCACTACCTCCTTCTCCTTTTCCACCTTGATCTTGGCTGCCCTTGTCTTGTCCTCCTGCACCTCCCAGGCCTCCTGCCCCTCCTGCACCTGCTCCACCTTTGCTTCCGGGCTTTGGTGGGGGCACAGGGGCACCCCTTCCACCCTGCATTCCTCCCAAATGAAGCTGTCCAACTTGTTTGACCACAAGATGCCCACTTGCGTCTGTCTGACCTCCCATCTGACCTCCCAGACTAGGAACCAGCTTCTGGAGGTTGTCCTGAAGTGAAAATATCCAGAACAGGTCAGAACAGTTGGAATGATGTGAGGCTATGTCATTTAAACACCAAATTCTGTAAATCCCATGAGGCTCAATTCAAGCTGGTAAGTAGAAGTTCTTTCTTCTTCACCTTAAAATTTGGCAATGCCACATCTCTCCATTGAATTTTCAGATGGTTCATTTCATGCAATTCTTTTGGGTGATACAGTTACTGAGAATTTAGTTTTTCCATTTATTTTGAAGAAATTTTTAACATTTTCCTAAGAGATTCCAGAGTATTTACTGGTAATGGTTTGTTTTCTCCTTGAATTCTCACCATAGACTCACTGCTGAAGATGTCAGGGTTGTTTTCATAGATGAACCTCTCTACTCTCTGCTTCCTCATCCTGAACATCTTTGAGCCTCGGTTCTTCAGCAGTGACAGCTCCTCCAGCATGATATCTTTGGGAGTCCTGATCTTTGTTCCTAGGTCAAATTCTGATGCCTCTGGCTCTGAGTCATACTCTGGATAGAGGACAGCAAAGCAAATTTGAGACTTTTCAATTAAATTCAGTCTCTTTATTGGAGAAATTCTTGTGTGATACAAAGCACACTGAAATATTGTTTGCATTTTATAGTTTAGAATAAAATAAATTATACATGTGACAGGAAGATACAGTATATTGCACCTGGATATCCAGAAGGCTTAAAGTCTTCTACTTAAGGTCTTTTATATGAATGTAAAAGGCTGAAGAATGAAGAATATTACAAGCAAATCAATCACATATAGAATATAGAAAATAAGTGTGAAAACATAATACTTTATAATAAAAAGATTTTTGACTTTTTGTGCCTACTGGGTAATCAAATTAGTAGTGCTGATAGGTCAATGTTATGGTAATGAATTACAGTTTGATTTCATTTTTAATGTTATGTCAGCCTTACCATCCTGAGTGATGTGTGACAGGTCAGTTATGATCTTGGAGGGCTTTTTCCTCTTGCTTAGGGGGGCAGGTGTTCCTAGAGGCATGGCTGCAGGGTCAGTGGAGAAATGGAAAAGGATGTAAAGAAACTGTCAGCAGTAACAATATTAGAGTTTAACCCTGGCTACAAAACATAGGGAAATAGAGAAACATAAACAATCCATTTGAAATATAACCTTGCAGATGGTAAATATTTAACCATTTTCTCTAAAAATGAAAGAAAAACAAAAACCCACAAAGTCATTAAACTGCTTCAAAAAATATATCAGAAAATTATTTTATACTTTCAGACTATGTATTCAGTGTAGATGCGACTATTTCAATTTCTTAAAGAAACATCATATTCTTTTCCCTGTATATTTTTCACTTAGTAGCTTCAGAAATATTTGCTTGGTGATGTCATGTGTTTGACATCATTCTCCGAATTACAGTCCAAACATATTCATATTAGAAAGTAGTTGGTATTCAATAAAACATAGATGATTA
The DNA here is from genome assembly GCA_014773175.1 of Lucifuga dentata. Taxonomy (NCBI): domain Eukaryota; kingdom Metazoa; phylum Chordata; class Actinopteri; order Ophidiiformes; family Bythitidae; genus Lucifuga; species Lucifuga dentata. The sequence continues at coordinate 28,236 of VXCM01000563.1, forward strand.
TTGTATCTCAGATATGTGAACAGTGTTTCTCAATTTGTTTTTGTTTTATGTGATTTTAAAGTAATGTAGTTGTAAATTCCGTTTAAGGTTCAACATTCTGAAAAGAGAATTTATGTGTGTGTGGAGACTGAGGTGCATCTTACATAGATAAGTAAAAGAAACCTGAATGGACTTTCTTTGTGATTATCTCTGACCATTGCAACAGCCTCTCAGATCAATCTTCAGCCATCAATAGTGCCATCACCATCCTCTGAAAATGAAACTACGTGACCTGAGCTTATGAGGTGATCATCCACAGACAACATGGACCCTTCTCACTTTTCAAGTTCAAGAGTTATGTCAGTGTCCTCAGATACCTCACATTCATCAGAGAAACAGATGTCTGGCCCAAAGGAAACATATAGCTCTATAATGAGCACTTCAGTTTTGTTTAGGGACACTTGATCTGTTCACACAGCAAGTCAACATAAACATAAATATGCTCGGGTTGGGGCAGTGCAGTGATCAGTGTGCATTCTAGCGCAGTTATACCGATGTAGAATTGAGGCCTACAAAAATCTTATTCTATAAAAGTCTTTGTCTTTTCATTTGATCATATTCCCCATCTGCAGCCTGGTAAACTGTGGGTTGGATGAAAGTATGAAATGCTTTCATTTGTCCAGGCAGTCTTACCCAGGATATCACTTGGGAGAACTGCTGGAGAACATAAACATTAATTGCCATATTCATTGCAATCTTTGTTGACTCATTGGATCATCCTATAAATCTGGCCATGCATTGTTGTGTGTCTATATTACACAGTTGTTTGTTCTCTTACATGACTTTTGTCACCTTTAATTCTGTGGTTTCTTTAAGGCCCCAACAAGTGGAAAAACATCACATCAAATCTACTGATCTACTGACTGTAACTTTACCCACTGCATCTATTTTTAAAAGCCATTTCCAGCCAAGAAATTTTAGGGACTAGTAATCGCGTCATTGGACTATCAAATGGGCTCGACACAACCCATAAGGACACATGCACAAACAGTTCTGTAGGCATATTTGACTCTTTCTCAAAATCTGGAGGAGTACTGGAGTGTTTGTGGTCAGATATGTTAGCAAGGGCGTTTTTGGAAACCATTTTGATTTCCCCATGGTCAAAAGCTGAAGAGCCCTGGAACTCAGGGTTACCATCCCCCAGTCATCTAAGTGTTCCAGTCAGGATTTGGTGACACTATATAAAATCTCTGCAGTGCCCACAGTGAGGGATGGTCAGCACATTCTTCCATTCCTCTGATCATTTTAAGACGTAACAAGAAAATCTAAAAGCAGCAAAGTGACTCCCAGTGCCATTTTGCAAATAATGGTTGATGGAATCAATACATTTCTATGTTCACATAATCAGTAAGGGAGTTAAGAAATTGGCTTGTTGAGTTGCTGAGGTCCTTGTCCATAATTTCATTTTGCAGAATTGCTTCAGAACTTATGAAAGGGAGGCTGTTGCACAACTTTATTCCATCTCTCCATTTTACAGTAGCCGACCTTTAGTTAAACCCAAGCTGTTGGCGGTTAGTAGAACAAATCACAGTGATGAGGTACAGATCCACTCACCGATTTATTGTTGTAATCCTGGGAAGAGAGACAGGCCTATAAATACCAGAGAAGAGGAGACCCAGGACTCAATGCTGATTATCTTGATCACAAGTTTACAAATCCCTCAGTGCCTCTGACCCTACATATAGCTGGACCCAGGTCCTGGGAAGTGCAAAACCCACCCTAGGCTCAAAATGCAGATCTTCCTGAGGGTTGGGGTTGTGGGTGGCAGCAGAGTTGGTGTCAGGAGGGGAGGTGGATGAGGAGGAGGAGGAGGAGGAGGTTGATGTTAGGGGTATGAATAGGGGTTAGGGAGCTGTTAAGGCAGGGGGAGAAATGTCCGTTGGCCAGCTGAAAGTGCTGATGGGGATATTAAGGGAGCAAAATCATTCTGACAGATGGTTCAAAAGTCTATATTTAGTAGCAAAGAACTAGAGGAACAGAACGAAGGGCAGTTATAAGATAGTCTCAAAGGACTGTGAGGTGTGATTGGGGTACACAGTGAAAAGGGGGAGTCCACAGGGCATATTTGATCCTATGTGTGTATATTAAGGACACATACAGTAAGTTCATGTTTTTAAAGTGAGGTAATTGTAAGCTAAGCTCCTTTTCCCCCCTACTGTACATTGTTTGCCTTTAAAGTGACAATAGATTGTCACATTTTCAGTTTTGTTTGGACATGATGGACATATAGAGACAGAGTTGCTGTCTGATACTGTAGCTCTATATGCAAATGTTTACATCTACACCAGCTGATTTCAGAATGTAAAAGTTTTTGGCATGCAAAGGCAAATATTTGATAGGATCTTTTAACCAGTGAGGATGGTGAATTTTAATGTGGATTTTGATGATTTTAGCAGACTCCCAGCAAAGCTCTATCATCTGTAACTAGAGAACTGTCTAATAAACCAAATAACTAGAAATAACCAGAAATACCTGCGAGGACATGCATTACTTTTGAGAAATTCTAACAAATGCAATTTGGTTATTAGAAGTTTGCTTAAAACTTCTAATATCTTTATGCACATCCTGATCCTCAGTTGAACCTGTGTGCAACTGAATACTACTGTAGGTGTCTTTGTGAGCTGTTGGTTTTCATAAGCTCCAAGTGTTTAGCTTAAAATTAGTACTGTAAAGCCATTGAATCTGCAAGGGCTTCCTCTGATTGAAGACTGGGTTCATGCTGGTCTTGTACTCTGTAAAAACAATGAAAATAACAGAAATCCATGTAATCGAGCCTACACTCTTTGCAGTTATTTTAGAGTGCAGCTGCTAGGTTTTTAAGAACTGAAAACATCACTGATTTAAAATTTAAGTGGGGTAATTGTGGTCAAATTTAAAGTTTTAGTTCATGAATTCCCATGTAAACACTTGAATTAATTGGCAAATTAAGCACATATATGCACTGGGAAAAAAGCAAAAAAGATAGATGGAGACAGGAAGGATAGACATCAAATAAAAGCCAAGAAGAACCCGACAAATCAAATATGTGGCATTTAATCATGTGTGTATCATTACTTCTGTTTCTGCCACTATAAATTATTATATGGTTCCATACAATAAATAAATAAATAAATAAATAAATAAATAAACAGGAAACTGTACCATTGTCAATACACCTTGATACAGAACTTTAAAGAAGCTGAACAGGCAAGATTTTTTTTTTTAAATTAATATTCTATTTTAAGCATTAAAATTAATAACAAATTCTTATTTAGAGGGGTGGCCTGGCAAAAGGTCATTTTCACTCTAAACAGTCTACTGTTTGGATATTAACAACCCTACGTATAGGCACTAGGCCTATCCTGAGTGTGGAGGTTGGAAACTAAATGCCCCTGTGACTGCAGGCTCACACAGGGAACCTTAGCTGGAGACCAACAGAGAGCCCACAGCACCACTGAATGGCATATGGTAGTTACGACACGAACAGACATTATGCTGCAGTAAACACAATGCTCTTAAGATTGCTATATATGTCGGGCCATATAGGCTTCCCCACTGGTTCTTGTTTAGGATATTAATTCCCTAATTGCTGCAATTAGCAGCAATTAGGGAATTTCACCCTTCAAAAATAACGTTTAATTCCCTTGCTACAAAACAAGATGTTTTCCACAAACACATTTACAACTGAAAAAGACTATATTTCTTTAAATGTACTGGACATTTAAAGTTATTCAAAAAATGAGGAATAACTACGCTATCTATTAGCAGATTAAATGTCAAAAAATGCAGCTTGTTACAATAATTCAAAACTGTCAGTACTTGCACTTGAGTATACAGCATATACAGTAATGTGCACACTTCTGCTGTAAACTGCATCGAATTTTGGACACTAGGTGGCAGAAGAACATTAAAATAAGCTGGCTGATCTTATGGCTGATGTGTGATGAAATAACTTACAGTAAATGTACTGAATGGCACACACACACACACACGAGTCGAGTTTTTGTTCACCTGATGAATTTACTATCTTTTTAGCTCTGTTTTAGCCGCTATACTGTACTCTTTAGTCTTTTGTTTGATAGAGGCTCAAATTTGTTCACCAGCTGTAACTCTGCAGATTATTATTAGTTTTTTTCAAAATTTAAACAGTTGCCTGAGAGCAAGACTCAAATATACAGTAAAAACAACAGTGAGGTAAAAGAGACTAAAACCTCAGCTGAACTGAGTTGGCATATGGTAGTTACGACACGAACAGACATTATGCTGCAGTAAACACAATGCATGTGACACCCTGAATATTACATTATTATTATTATTATTATTATTATTATTATTATTATTATTATTATTATCAAACCTTAGATAATATTGATTAGTGCAGGTTTGACTAATTAGTGGTCAACTTTAAAGCTTCATTGCAGATGCTATGTCTGTCAAATAAATTCTGAGGGATGGGTCTTAAAGGCCTTTTAGGTTAGTCTTCCTCAGTAGATTCTGTTAGCCTTGCGCTATCTGGAGCTGATGCTAAAGGAAGCTTTTTTCTCCAAGAGAGACCTACAGTGAGCTGTTAATGCTGTACACCCTGACTCTTTGTTACATAGGTTTAGTTTAGGGTAGATATGAGGTTAAAATTAGCGTTTGGCTTTTAATTTCTCTCTCCAACTCTGATGCATGCTAGCTAGCTAGCAAGATAACCGTAGCTAGTTAAAATTACTTAACAAAGGTAAGTATGCTAGCGTGAAATGTTAGCTCATTACAAATGGAGAACTATCGTGTTATTAATTTAGACAAATAAGAGCCACCAGAATCATTTCTTTGACGTGAATACAATTTACTTGTAACAAGTAAGCAAATTTTAGCTAGTTAACTCACTAGTGACATAATTAATATCATAACAGTTGCTTTCGTTTTAATTTAGTATTTTTAAGTGAACTGTTGTTTTTATAAGGCTGAGTTGTTCAGGTAGAGGGAAACAGATACCAAATAAATCTGCTTTCAGTAGGTGCCAACTGGGAGCCTTTCAGCAATCGTTGAAGGCACAAAAATCACAGCTGTGAAGGACATGCTTATTCTTTGGTGGGGTCAAAGGTTTTTAGCAATTTAATAAGGCTTCTAATGTTTACACATAGTCGTTCATGGTAATATTTACTAATGGACTTGAATCATAGGCTGGGCTATCAAATTGCTGAGAGCTGTAGATGTAAAAACACCACCAATTGGGTGCATGTGTGTTTCTTAAAAACTAAAATACAGTAACAACTGAATTCAGCTTAATGTTTAATAAATTATTTAATGCATGCATGTTCCATACATTAAAAGAAAGGGCAAGATCACACAACCAACCAACAACAGGGGGCTGTGTCAAATCAGACAAGTCAGACAACTGAAGAGCTTTCAAATCTAATTTTATTCGTTTGAAATGTCTCCTAGTCAGTATAAAGCATTTACTTGCCCACTTAGGAATATTAACAATTTCACACTTTGTTAAATGTAACTACTTCCACAAACATTTGCTTATTATATTTTACACCTCAACAAAGCTATAGCCGTAATTTTGCAGTCATAATTCCATGAAAGACACAGCTTTAAGAGAAAGTAATATTTCAAAAATGGTAAAAAAAAAAAAAAAAAAAAAACCTCAGCTCAGCAACACACTCTCTTTGCTTTTGCTTTTTTTTTGTTTTGTTTTGTTTTTTTGTACTTCACATGACTTACAAATGACTTGCTCGTTCTCTTGTATGTCCATGTCCATTAAGTAATTACACTTACTTTTAAAAGTGACCTTTCTTAATGCAGAGACATGTCATAATTGATTTTATGTGCCTCTGTCCATCTGCTTCCTCAGCTTTACTGACAAACTTTAGGTCCCAAACTTTCATGGTCTCCATCCTTTAATTTTTACAGGCTGTGGAATTCCAAAACAGTAATTCAGCCAGAATTCTCAGTTTTGTAGCATACTACTACTATCATTTCTGTAAAATGGTAGTCTTCAAATTAAAAGTGCCAGATGAAACCATTTCTAGAACTCAACTCCATTTAGTCGTCTGGCCTACCTGCTGATATCTCATCTCTATCCACTCTCATGCCTTTAACCCTTTTACAAATACATCTCAGTCAACGGACTTTGTCTTATACCATATCAGATTTAATTACAATGAAACAAAACAACATGAAAATTCTCACTGTGTTAAGTGTTTAATACAATTTAAGAGTTATACAAATCTACAAAGACCACACTAACACTGAAAAGGACTGGTTGTGCCCAAGGGACAATTGAATGCTGTGATATCCAGTGGCAAGTGTATAATCAGTGACAACCTGGGCGCTGTGACTTGAGGCTTTTGAAGTAATTTGATAATTTTCATTTGTTTGTACATGGCTGGAATAGTAAATAAGATCACAACGGGTCGAGATATATTCTGTTCAATTATACAAAATATAGAGTGGTGTAAAAAAAATATGCACATCTTTGTGTTGGACTGATACTGAGTAATACTATCACCTGTTTGGTGATAAAAGCCTTTCAGTTTACCTTATGATCCTCCACCTATCAACACAACCTACAGGGCACTGTTTTGTGATGTACTCGTAAAAAGAACCACAACTTTTCATCTTCAGCAACTTTCATTTCAAGTTTCAAAAAGAAATTATTCAGTCAAAGCTCTGGACAAGCATATAGTGGACTATACAGCTGTATATATGATGATATTCTCCCATAATAGTCACTCAAATGCATGTGTGAATAATTGTGGGCAAAAACAAATGTGATTGATGTTCAAGATTTTTAACAGCAACTCCATGTTTATAATATATCACCATCGTTCACGTTAAACCATATTTCAAAAACATGACTGTTCTGGATACAAATTTATACTGCAGCACTTCATTGTCTTCAGTTTTTTCTCTTGAAATTGAGGCTTTATAGCAATGGATAGTAGATGAAGTTTCCCATGTCTGTTAGTGATTGATTTATTACTGTTCACTCTGTCCTCCAGGCCTCCAGACACATGGCTGAATGCCTCCCTTTGTGGCAACAAAACGTGGTTTGGGCACCTGAACTGCGTTACGTTTGAGTGAGGGCAAGGAGGCAAGGATACACAGCTCAGGAGCACTCTGGAACTGCTTGGCTGCTTGGAGCCCAGTAGCGTATGATGTTGGACTATAAAGTGTGGGGATTGCAGTGGGCACAGGATTAGGAATAGGGGTGGAAGAAAATTTTGGGAGGCCAGGTAGACCAGCTGGATGAGAAGGAGGTGAGACTGGTGTTGGGGCAGTGACTAGGACTGGTGTTGAGAGAGGAGCAGGGGTTGGAGTGAGAGGAGAAAGAGGTGGGGAGATCATGTCAGAGCGAGTCAGACATTCACCTAGGGTGGTTGCTGACCGTGGTGCAATGACTTTGGGTGCCAGAGTGGGGGCTGACATGGGTGTGGGTGTAGAGAATCGTTTGACCTCATAAACACGAGCTGTTTTGAGGGGGATCTGCTTGGGTGGGGTTAATGAGCTGCCAACCATTGTTGTGTAGTCACCCTGCTGCTGCCTCTGGGCCTGGTAAGAGGGCATGGCTGATAGATTAGTAACACTACCTCCATAGTTGAACATGGCAGCGTTGAGCTGGTAAGGCTGTCTTCTCATGAAATCCAGTGCTTTAATCCCCTCTTTCTGGGTACCTTCTTTACCTCTTCCCCTTCCTTTATCTCTCTGAGGCCCCATAGGGATAGAAGGGGCGAGGAGTGGGTTATACCCAATGGGTGGAGGTGCACGGACATTGGGGGAGTACTTCCACTGAGAGGAGAGGGAAGGATTCTGTGACTCATGGAATTGGGGAGAATTGTGTGAGGTCATTTCCTGCTGGTAGGGGGTCTCAGGTGGGGTGTCCACCACATACATACCCATGCGGGTCTGCCTACGAGCAAACAGCTGGGCTCCCTTGCCCTCTGCTTGAAGAATCCATGGGGCTTCATGGAAGACCCGTGGCTTGGGGGCCACTGGGGGAGGTCCCTTCCCCATGCCAGCCTCACCACCCTTCTCTTCCTCTGCATAAGCCTCAGAGTGTGGATAGTCATGTCTCTGTCGAGCAGATCTGTCATCAAGATTCTGCACCATAGACAGTAACTCAGGATTGGGGGAATTCTTCTTGACATCTGGCACATTGAACATAGGCTTGGGCCTTCCACCACGTCGTCGAGCATCAAATAGGATTCCTGTGCGACCTGGTGGCCCAGCAACAGGGGTNCCTTCCACCACGTCGTCGAGCATCAAATAGGATTCCTGTGCGACCTGGTGGCCCAGCAACAGGGGTTGGGGCTGCAGCTTCTGGTTGGGAAACCATTGACACTGGAACTCTAGATGCTGTGGAAAATTGAATTGGAGATGGTTGAGATATTGACACCTGAACAGGAGGCAGTAGGGCAACTGGGTCAGTTGAAGCAGGAGTCTGGAATATAGCAGTAACTGGTGGTGGTGGAGCCATTGGTGCATGTGGAGTTGGGGGTGTTGACACTGGGGGCACAGTTACAAATGGTGCCTTAATAGAAGCCATTGGTGGTGCTGCCTGATTTGTTTCTACAGAGGTAGAAATGGCTGAAGGCAGAGAGATAACAGGGACTTCTGGTGTGGGGGCAAAGGGACCTGTAGTTACAGAATATGGTGAGGTGAGCATTAATGGAGGACCAGTGGGTTGCTGTGGCATTATTGATGGAGCATTGATAGGTAGCTCAGAGGCAGTAGAGAATGGTGATTGCACGACAACTGCTGAGGCAGGACGCTGGGTCGCCTTTGTGACAGGTGGCCGGAAGGCTACAGGGGCAGTCGCAGCTCGAATGCTGATAAATCCTGGCGTGAATGGGCGTGCAGTTCTGTTGAGAACATTACTGGCAGGTAATTCTGGTAATGGTGTCTCAGCTGGTGGTGCAGGACTAGTCAGGATAGTGACTGAGGCAGTGGCCGGTTTTGGTGGCACAAGTGGAGGTGACCTCACCATACTAGCTGTGCTAACTGCAGAGTATGACAGATCTCTATTAGACATTCCATGAGCTGCAAGAGCAACTGGGGCTTGGGAAGTCATAGGCTTTGCCTCTTGCTGTAAGGCAGTAGAGGCAGGTAGTATCTGCTGAGGCTGGAGGTTTGATTGCATCTGTGGTTGTATGTCTACATGCAGCTGATTCATCTGGGCCTGCTCCAGGGCTTGAGACTGGAGAGGTGGCTGAGTCTGTGCAGCCTCTACTTTCTTTGCATGTTCTGCAGCCCTCTTTCTTTGCTGTTCAAACAAATGGGCACCCTTGCCAGTGGTGTCACTCAACCCTGGACTGGGAGCATCCTCTGTCCCATCCCCACGACCCTCAGAGCCTGCCGTCGCCCTCTTCTCCAGCATATCTAAGTAGTCACTATCCCAAGTTGGATCAGGGACTGATGAGAAGCCATCCTCATCAAACTCTGACTCACTTCCAGGAAACACACCGTCCTCTTCCTGTGAGTCCTGGCACCTATCCTCATCCACACTACCAAAGCTGGTGAGGGTGTACTTCTTGGAACGCTGCCGCCTCTTCTTGAACATTAATACCCCCTTAGAGTGAGGGTTAGGAGCATCGGTCAGTAGGGATGCGATTGTGCGACACTTGCTTTTGGCCTCCTTTACATGCTTGTCCTGCAGAGTATCCCCTCTGTTCAGTTCTGCAGAGTGTAAAAGCCATAGCTATTAGGAATAACAATACAATAACATAACACATAGAGACAGATGGATTTTGTTATCTCCATGAAACACTAAATTAGAATATTAAAGGTGTAAATTAAATGTTTAAATTTTACTAAGTCACACAGTTCTAAAAATGTAAAAATTTCTCACTAAGAAGAAGAAATTGATATGCTTTGGTCATGAAATTCCCCCAAACTTACCTCATGTTTAAGTACTGCAGTGAAACCAGAGAACTCTGAATTAACAAGTTTAACCTTTAAACCTAGAACAGACTGTGACATGAGTCTAAATCCATCCTGACCATTTTGCCCTCAGCAGGCACGAGTCTCTTAATTTTGTACAGGAGTGGTTCCGGAAAGATTCGCAGCAGGCCTGTGGCTTCTCACATTAGTTTGAATGAAGGACAAATTTACACATTAGTTAAGTTATAGTACATGTTGAAGTACATGTAACTTAACAATATATTTGCAAGTTAATGATATATGTTGTAGGTGATTGGAAGGAGAACTTCAAAGTGTGCTACATATCCTCTACGTTGTTATGGATATTAAGCAGTTTATCATTAATAACCTAATATTCACAGTCATGTGAATTGAAGTTCTTAATTTGACTAGGTCAGTGTAGGACATTAGAATGCCAAACTGTAACTCGCTGCAATGCTAGCGAGATTTACAACAGTATATTTATTCATGTTCTTAAAACAACCCATCACCTTCAAGTAGCCCAGCCCTGCCCCTTTCCTATGCTTGTTATGGATGATAGATAAGTTGCTCAATGTGATTGCTGTCCATGAGCTCTTCTTTCCCTGCAACATAGTTCCCTGCAACTATTCAAAATACTTAATGAATGCTTACAATAATACGGCATGAGTGATGTTCCTGTAGGTCACGACTGATTTGCTTAGGCGTTAATTATCAGTGATTTTCATATAAATCCATCTGGTGAACATAGTGAAATATTAACTTCATTTTGCATTTGTACATTTCTGGCTGCACCGTGACATTTTGATATGAAGAAAAACATTATTAAACTATAGCTCCAGGTCACTGGTCCATATCCCCATATCTCTTAACTGTAGTAGTTTAGAGATACAGTTAAGGGCTACTTTTATATTTGTGACATGCCAGTTTATGGGAGAATCCATCCAATGTATGGAGCCACATCTCTTTATGTTGGTGCATCTTAGCATCAACATCTTAGCATCAACATGTTCTTCACTGTGGTGAGAGTGGAATTGTGCCATAGTAGGTACTGCAAATCAGATCTTGCTTGTGATTTTTTTCTGAAGAAGTCATACAGCAGGAGATAGAGAAAGAGAGAGAGAGAGAGAGAAAGAGAGAGAGAGAGAGAGAGAGAGTCCCTGCTTNAGGAGATAGAGAAAGAGAGAGAGAGAGAGAGAAAGAGAGAGAGAGAGAGAGAGAGAGTCCCTGCTTTGTTACTTGATACCCACCAACAGCTGTAGAAACTTTTACAAGCTCCCAGGTTGATCACTGGGGTTACTGCACGACAGAACCAGAGGTAAATATAGAAAACCATACCTGCCATGTTCTGTTTAAGAAGCTTAGTATAGGTTGACATAACAAATAACCTAATAAACTTAAAGAAAAGTTATGGCGGTTTGGTTAGTAATGGTGGTTGAGAATTGGATTGTAAGCACTTCTCTGTTTTCCAGTTTAAGGTGATAAAGGTCACATAATGATTAAGGCCAGTGGCTAAAAACACAACACTATAACTTTACTATCATTATCAGTTTTAATTTTTCAAAAGTTATGAAAAGCTTTAAAAACTCTCCATATCTGTAGACTGGAGAATGTTAGATTTGAAAATGTTTTAACACCTGAACCAACCAGTGACATTTGTGGGAAGCTCTGGTCCATGTCACTGTTATTCCTCAGCTGTACTTACTGGCTTGCTTGGCCTTTTCCATATAGGTTGCTATAAGCTCCTCATCGATGGGGTTGCTCACAGGCCCCACCATGGGCACAAGCTGGTTGCGAGAGCTCAGCATCAAGGCCTCCTTAGCTCTCTCAGGAGACACAAGTGGCACATTAGCTGGCTCTAGGAAGCCACTGTCTTCCTCTTGTGCTCCATCCTGTGGCCCCTGGTCATCTGCAGAAGAGATGATGGAAGAGGTCTCAGTAGATGTCTGGGAGGACCACAATCCTGGAGCCGGTGGTTGGTAAATCACCTCCCTTCTTGCCACCCCTGGTAGCCCTTCTCCTTCATCTCCTCCTCCCCCACATCCTTCCAACAAACTGGGGTAAACATGTGCATCAGGGGCACTGTCATAGCCACTCATCTCTGATGTCTCGCCCCCCTCTGGTAAGGCTCGTCCTGAAGGTTTCCCAGGGGTGGAGTTGCTGGGACTGCGGCGTTTCTGTCGCCGTTGCCTCTCATAACCTGCCACATCTGCATCACTGTCAGTCTCACCGTAGTATGCCTCACTTCCTGGTGGAGAAGTTAAGCCACTGGTCAGGGAGGAGCGGCTATGGTGGACCTCACGAACTGGAGCATGGTGAGGGTGGGTGGGCGACATGGCACGCAAAGCAGCACGGTACTCTTTGTCTATACGGGGAGATGGGGCACGGGTCACAAGCACCACGGACTGAAAACCAGCAGGTGCTCTGCAAATAAGGACAATATTTAAAATATTTATGAATCTAAATGAGGGTGCTTGGGGGTTACATTAGAGTGATGTTATCAGAGTGGGTAGGATCTGAATAGACACAAACATTGGAGGCATTTGTTGGCCTTAACATGTTTAATTTATGTTAGGAATATAATATACATGAAATGACTTAATCAATAGTGGCAATTCCATGTGCATGAAAAATTGTACATTTTCTGTGTTATACTATAACACAGAAGATTTACACTATAGAAGATATGTTCTTTTGGTTGATTCCGGGTGATAGATAACGGCATACCACCAGTAAGATCATAATTCTTTTGTGCTTCTGACCTTTTGACTCGGATGTGAAGTATCCCTGGGGAGTTGTCAATGAGGTCCATGGCCTGGGCATGGGATAATGTTCTACATGGTTGTTCATTGATGGATACCAGTTCATCAGCCTCTCGCAGTCCAGCCCTACAAGCCTTACTCCGTTTACGTATCTGCACAAATGGAGGAAGGTAAAAAAAAAAAAACCCCAAAAAAAACACACACACACACAGAGGACAAAAAGCTACACCTCTACATTTATTCAGTTTTAATGGGCCATATAAAAAATAAAAAAAAAACCTTTGACATGAATAGTTGTGATGTGATTTCTGATCAGAGATAAAACAGTGCCCTGGGTTTTGAACTGATGGAATAGAAAATGAAAACCTGACAGAGATATTTTGCTGTCTTGTCTTGCTTTCTGATAGTGACTGGCACAGAGCAGGTTTTGTCCTGACAGCTGGATCTTGCTGCAGACATATGCCACATATTGAAGCTCAAGTGAGGCACTCATACACACTTTACAGAGAAATGCCAGCCAGCAGCCATCTTCATTTGGTGCTCTGCTATTTGTGCCCGAGGTCTGTCAGGACCATGGCATTCTGCCCACCAAAATTGCCTCAGGTCTATGCAAGCCATTTCGACGTGTCCCATAATAAATTTAGACCACATGTTTGGAATTATTCAAAGACATTGACTGTAATGTCTAGCATTCTATGAAGACACTGCAATGTATTAAGTGAATACTCCAACAAGGCAGTGATTAGAAAGGTTTTCATTGGTTGAGGTAATCTTTCAGCTATTTTTTTTTGTAATTAAATCGTAGGTCCACATTTAGCTAAGCCTTTCAAAGTGGCTTGTGCCTGCTTTGGTACAGGATGTCAGTTATTTAGTGAGTCAGTAACATTGTGGTTTTAAGGCATAACAGATATAAACTCCTTAACTGCATGCGCACACCACATGGACTGATATAAAAATACATGTAAATGCATATAAATAGACAATCATCCACGTATCAGAGGTACAAACCTCGCAGTGACACTTCAGCTCTGTCAGTGAAACCCCAAACAGCAGCACCTGTTAGGGACTGTTTAGTAAGAAACCTAACATGATTCCTCCCCACTCTCAGGGGTGAAGGAGCATGCTGTTTTGGATGGTCAGACAGACACAGCTGTCCACCACCGTGAAGGTTAGTTGGTGTCCCGTGGCTCTCTTGTGTACATACTGCCACATTCTGTATAAGTGATCTCCATGTCGAATTAACAATCATTCTTAAGATGTTAAATATTGCAGCAGCACAACTAGATGAAGTGGTTGTTTTGCTGAGACAGACGATAGAACGGAATTTGTTCTGTAAAATGTCAAAGGACACCAAAGTAAACTTGCTAAAATGGAGCATTGTGGAGAAGAACACAGAGGTGTATATGTAGCAGTTAGGATTTCCTTTGCACATAAACTTAAAGTATCAGTTTATATGTTTATCTCTGAACAGCAACATAGTGCATTTAACATATACAAAAATAGTGTTTGAGGTTAATTTTTGAGTATTGAGATGAAACGTATACATCTTGGCTGACCTCATGACCTGCTGCTTCTCAACCAAAAATAGCACCTGGAAAAGCAGTTTTGCTCAGGCAACACTTATTAAAAGTATGTGGCGGTATTTGTGTTTGACCACATATATGTATGTATGGTATGCATGTACATGCAAGCAAACTCTGGAGCAAGTCCTATCTGAAGATATCTGTGAAATTTATTTGGAAATAATGCTTTCTGTGAAATTGCTGTCCATAATTTTTAGCCCGGTCATATTATTTGATGAAAATCAGCCCCACCCTGGGCACTGGAGGGAAAGTCTCTCTTTAAATAAAAAAAGGAGCAAGTTGATTGTATGAGTGAGAAAGATATTGGTTCGGAAATGTAATTAAGAAGTGGAACAACTAGTGACTACCACTAATTTTAGTTTTATTGTAGAACCACTTCTGTAAAAGTCTGTATACATTCTATGTACAGTAAAGTCTACATACAGTTGTTCTTGCATAATTTTTAGGCATTTTCCATAAATTCTACAAGTTTAGAATATTTATGAATCATTTAGGCTGTTTTGGCTATTTTGTAATTTCCTCAACCCGCAAGCCTAAAAAATTAGCCTTGCTTTCCCAAATGAAGACTAAGATTAAATCTGGACTGCTTCAGTGTTACCAAATGTGGACACCAAATTCTTTTCCATGAAGAATTTGCCCTAGGGGAGTAAATCAAGCTGAGAGGTTTGAGACCTGTAAGTCCAAATATTTCCTTTCCCTAATCAAAGTGTTCTTTAGGTTGACTTGTAGGCATTTGTTTTTGATGCAAGAAGGATTAGCTTTAATACTTGAAGCAATTAATGTGTTACATTGTTGATGTCTTGAGTCTGGCCTGTATATTAGTGATTTCAAGAATTCAATAACAGCATGACCTTTACTGGTGTGCTATGTGGTATCTACTCTTACCACAGTCACTGTTTCCTAATAAATTTCAGTTAAACTGCCAGTTTTAAAAAAAATTAAGGAGCATAGCTAGAGTGATTTGAGCTTCTTCCTGAAATGAGGCTAATGTAGTAGAAACATACGTAGTTCAGTAGTACAAAACCAAACATGGTAAAGCATGAATGGTGTGCAGTATGCAGAAATTCCTCATTGAAAAACCATTATTGTTGATAAAACTAATGTATGACCCAAGTCTGCCAAACATCTCTGTGACATTGTGAGAGACAAGGCAAAAATTATCAAATGTACTATATACTTTGAGTCAAATCTCATGTAATTCATTTTCTGTTAGCAACACTAACAGTTTCACTTGACAATCTTTGAACTGTTTGCAGTTTTATCAGGAAAGCTACATTAAGAGGAGGATATCCAGCAAAAGGATTGCCCTACTTTCCTAGCTGAACTTGAAGTTTAAAGTTCACCCAATCAATCATCAGTGCGCCTTTGCATGAAGACCGTTCTCAAACAAGATGATGACTCATATTCAGGCCACAAACCAACCTGCATGGCAGCCAATATTCCATTTCAACTTCATTCACAGCTCCTCAAATCTCTGCCTAATATATCTCAGCTGATGCTGCACTTCTCTGTGGCTATTGAATCTAACACAGTTTTAACTGAAGGAAGATTTGGATTTACTATCCACTCAGCATCCCTTAAAATGAATCATTGAGTTGAGTTACTGGATCTTTCATTCCTCCAACCTGTGGAATGACCTGCCTTACCTTAGCCACCTGGAGTGGTTTCTGATGTTCCACGCCTCCCTGCAGACGAAAGCCCCATGGTGCTCCACCAGACAAAGTTATTATCACTTCCTCTGCAACCATTGTTCTGTTCTCTTTCTCTCTTTTTCTCTCTTTATTAGTTTTTCTTCTTTATCTTGGTTATTTTCTGCTCCTTTTCTTTGTTTATTTTAAGCCTGAGGGGCCCTCAGTGTGTGTTCTCCATTGTCAGCGGTCAGGGCCCCCTCAAAGAGCTTTGACCTGCTCTTCGCCTGCCGCACTGTCCAGGGGCTGACTTCTCTTNGCCCCCTCAAAGAGCTTTGACCTGCTCTTCGCCTGCCGCACTGTCCAGGGGCTGACTTCTCTTTGAGTCCAGTACCAAGGCCAACGCTCACACCTGAAGACACATACATGCACACACACTTGTCTGTGCACCCACCCATGCTGAGACTGGGCCAACCATCATAGCAAAGGGAGATATGGGATTTGGGGGGGGGGCGGTCTGGGTCTGCTTACACTGAGGAATGCCAGCCCAAAATGAGTCAGGGGAGGGTCTAACGCAACACTTGTCCTGTCACTCAGACCTCTGCCACTGGGTTGCTGATAGCCCCTCCAAAAATAGGACCCCACCACCAACACCACCATTACCACTGTGTTGCCTTCTCCTCTGCAGACACAGGGAAAGCTAACATTCAGAGCATCCAAATAGCACTGTTTGATATCTGGCTATACAGCATCGAGGTCATCAATGACCTTTTGGAGAGTCACAGTCAGTTTCTCACATGGTTAAGATTTTCTCTGCGTTACAGAATTTTGTTACAATTCAGTATATTTTGATTTATGCTTTCAGTCTAATAGTTCTTGTAGTAACGGGGGGCGGCGGGTAAAGATGAATGCTGTACACAGTTATTGGAGAGGAATTTATTTTTCCAGTGATTTCTGAATCAACTTTAACTGCTGAAGCTGCTGTGAAATACTGTAATCTCTTCTGGATCTAAGGACATCATCAAACAATGTATATAAGTCTGAAAATGTCCACACCAAATTGAAACATGGAGGACCCATGCTTGTATTAAATTGTGGATTTGGACAGAATGCACATGAAGATAGAACACAACTGACGTAACTGACCTCCAAAAAATGGAGGTCACTGCAAAAATCTTCATTTCAACAAGTCATTATGTCTGCCAGTCGAGTGTCAGAATCTTAAAACAAGACAGACTAAAGCAGATTTCTGTGCTCAAATTCAAAAAAATTCAGAATTATTGAAAAAGTGTATTCGTATTGACAACATATTGATATAAACTCGCTGCACTAACAGATTTATGTTCTGTTACAAGAGAATTTTTTTTTTTTAACTCAGTCATCACCAAAAATAACTTGATAAGATGGATATGTTTTTCTGTGTTTTTTTTTTTTTAAACATTAGAAAATAATTTTATCAGTTCACGACAGAGGTTTTCAGTGAAAAGCTCCATTTCCTCTGGGTTAGTCATTTGTCAGTGACATGTTGATAATATCTTTTTTGTGGACAGGCTGACACGGATTAACCTTACTGCACAATGCTTTATCTTAATGCCCAGGCATCCGTCATGATGGGTCCCCACATTCTTCCACCAAGCCAAACTCATGGATGTGGTGGCAGCACATACTCATAGTGAGTCCACTTCATCTTCAGTGCTTAGTCATGCTAGCTTTATTGTTTCAAGAATATTCAGTCAGGTACAGACTGATGCAACAAAATCAGTTTCAGAACTTGTATGTATGGAATTCGACCAATGAAAAGATTTGGATAGGTGCATTCAAAATCCAAATTTAGCTTCACACTTATTTCACTCATGATTGTCCTTCTAGATTTGTTAATGTTAGTATTGTAGCCCACCCTGATTCCACTAAGTCAAAAAAAAAAAAAAAAANAAAAAAAAAAAAAAAAGAAAAAAATTACCACACACAGGTTAAACAGAGCCACAAAAACCATGTCACACGCAAAACATAATCTCTAGTGCATACAGAATCTCTCTCTAATAACTTAAACTTATTGTAACCCTGTGTTAACTATGCTGTATTTTCCTTTGGGGCATTGACAGGCCTCTGAATCTGTTGATAGATGCTGGATCATCCCCTTGCTATTAAAGCAATGCTGCTTTTATCAATGCAGCAGAAGGTGACCAATGATAGCTGCCTTCTTTGGCAGCCTTGCTCTGCAGCTGTCTCTAGACCTCAGGATAGAAACCAAGATCAGACTTGGGTCAGACACTTCCAATTATTTCATCCTCTCTTCCTGTAGACAGTTTTAAATCTAACAGATCACTGCAGCTGAAAGTAAGAGACCCACTGCACAGCTTTGACTTACCCGGATCATGACAGATCAGTAGTTACGCAGGGGAAGAGAAGAGAGAACTTTCAAGAATATCCGAAGACCTAACATTGTAGCTCAGTTGTTCCAACCACCCCCTCTAGTGGTGAAGTATTAATAAGATTAATAATTGGGCTTTTGCAACAATTACTTCTGTTTTTCATCATTTCTATCACCTTAATAGTAATATTATGTATTGATTGTAAGTGGTGCCACTTGCTAATAAAGCATATCTTATAAAGTATATAAGTTGCAATACATAACCTTTATTATTTGTTAACAAATAATTTATTATTGGTTTAGAGATCATAAGCTACCAGTAATAAGCTATTAAGAAAAAAACTTAGAATTTCCTTATTAATATTGACATATATATTCCCTTTTAAAGGGTCATTTATTTTAAAGGGTTTATTAAAGTATTGGTACTTTAATAAACTAGCAAATCTGCAGTTGTAAATGTTCATATATCTTTTTTTTTTTTAAATTGGTTCTTACATTCTAATAAGATCTGCACTTATACTGTATNTCATATATCTTTTTTTTTTTTAAATTGGTTCTTACATTCTAATAAGATCTGCACTTATACTGTATTTGTTAGTAAGTTGTTAATAAAAGGTTGTTCCAGTACAATAATCCATGAAGTCTGAAGTTGTAAATTTTCATAAATTGTTAATAAATGGATTTTAGTCCAGATGCTCTGCAGATTTTTTTTTCCAAAACTTGTCGTGAAAGTTTTTCCTGATGAATAAATAAGCTAAAAATGACAACCCAAGTTATGCTGGAGGAGAATATACACCAGACAAAGGAATATTTTACAACCTGGAAACCCAAACATTATTCTTATTAATGGCTTTTTATTGATTTAAAGCATTAATAAATGATTGACGAACCATCATAGAGCCATTACTCATAATACTGTCTAAACCTTTATAAATTATAAATAAAACAAAGTGGTTTCAAATTAATTACTTTACATTTGACAAACCTCCAGTGTTGCAGTACAAGAAATATTTAATTCATATCCATATGTTGGTGTTTCATCTTCACATTAAGTTCTATTTCAAACATTTCAGTATGCACCTTAACTAGCATACATACTATGCAATAACTAGCACTACTTTTTTGCCTGAAACATTTCAAGACATTAAGAAAACACTTTTTACCAGTCTTTTAGCTTTTAAGATAGATTTTGGTAGCAATTTCTAAACATCAGTGTAAGTGGAGCTGGAAAATTTGTATTATATTTATGATTGCATGCTGCATGAGGTTTTGCAGAGGCATTTTTTAGGACTTGTTTTTGAATGACAGTAAATAGTCACATCTTCTACATCCAAAATCCTGAATGGATTACAACAGTTGCTAGCAGAGTAATGGGAAATTAAACTGCAGCAAGAAAAAAAAAAAAAAAAAAAAAAAGAGATAACAGGTATGTTTAGCTAAACCAACACATTATGCTGTTTATTGCCAGTGACAGTTTCTCTGTCCAACAGAGACCACACTGCAGAGAACCATGGCTCACTGGAACAAGTCAGGAAGAGGTCTGCTAAGTCACTCTGTCCAGGAAAGAAGTTGGCTGTCTTTCAAAGAAAGTAAAGAGGTCAGAATCCATATGCGAAAGCATGGCTGAGACAGTTTGCTTTCCCCTGTGGCTCCATGTTTTTTTTGTTTTTTTTTATTTTTGTTTTTCCATATGTTTTCTATTGTGCAGTGGCAGCAAAATGAATTAAAGTAGTGAATAAGGGTGCGGCAAAGACTTCCTGACTGTCGCTTAACTCAGGAAGTGGAGGAAGCTGAGTGTTTTTTCCTGTGGATATGGGAGAACTGTTAAGCGAGGAAACTTCTCTCTCATTCTCTCCCATTTAATTAGTTTGTGTCTCTCTCTATCTACCTTTGGAAGTTTTTTTTTTCACCTCAGTTCACGAAGTGTCTTATCCTTCCCCTTTAAAAATGCTTTCTGTTGGTCTTTAGCCATTTTTTCATTTTTTTTCCACAGTCATTTCCCTTTTAATGGCTTCTCTGTTGGCCAACTTGCCTTCCCGAGAAGATTGTGACAGACAGATTTGTTGAGCAGCAGTATGCACAGTCTGAGTGCCCTTTAACTGATGCCAGCATGGCAGACACTACCAGCCAGCCATTGCCAGCCTTGCCCCCCGGCTTGGATAAGGTGAAAATGAGACTGCCATGCTAATAAACAACATGACGTAAGCTAAGCTTGTAAAAAGGCCATGCACAATGACAACAGTGTATGATTTATTAAGAGTAAACACATAAAGTCAGCATGATTAATTTTAATATTTTTAAATGTTTGTCAAACTAGTTTCTTTTCTAGCTGGAATTTTTACCCATAGTGTGTGTCAGACTGGCAAATGATGATTATTCTTGGCATTTTTTGAAAACATATAAAAGGAATAGGATATATTATGTCTAGGAGTTAGATAATATTGTGTTAACCAATATACCGTACCAACAACCAGCAGTATGATTTGCACATGGTAGCTTTAGAGATTTTAGATTCTTACTCATGTTTCATTTTATTCATCCTGCTCTTTTGGTCAATATATTTAAGTAAGTAAGAGAGCCTCACATTTTTAAAATGCCAGATAAAAAGACTGATTTGGAGATAATGTAATTCTGACATTTCACAATCCATTCTTAATGTCTGTGACTCATCTAAACTAACCTTTTTGAAGATAATTGTTTTTTGTCTTAATTCCGATTGAGGCAGTAGACGAATGTTAGCTGACAGTTAGATGTGCTGAGCATCTCCCAGCACTTTCTGTTTGTAAAAACATTATTCACTGCATTTTCACCTTTGACAACCCTAAGGTATCTGGGAAATGAGTCTTACCTCTTCCTAACGCTCTCATTCTATCACCATGATGACTTCATTACTGTATGCTCTTTTTGGATAACTGACTGACTGGCTGATTAAATGTTTATTATTTAATTTTTTAAAAATTATTACTTTGTTTAAAATTTCAAAAAAAGAGAGATGTGTTTCACAATGTTGGGTGATAAATCTTGTATCTCAGTTTCAGGAATTTTAACAATTTAACACTCTAATTGGAGCTCCTCTTCACAGTCACCACTTCTACTTCTAATCATTTTAATCCTTGTAATACTTGTATATTTTACAGCTTGTTTACTTTTACAAGATGATGTTTAATGCAGGAATTTTACTTGTAGTAGTTGCAGTATTTTTACATTGTAGTACCTTTACTTAAGTACAGGATTTGACTATCTGACCACATCTACTCAGTCTCTTCAACTGTCTGTCTCTGTCTGCCTCTCTCTCTCTCTCTCTCTCTCTCTCTCTCTCTCTCTCTCATTTCTCTCTCACTCACTCCTTCTTGCTTCTAGCCTGATTTTCCCCTAAAAGTTGAACTGCTGACCCCAGCGTGCATCAGGCTGCAGCTCAGTGTGTCAGCTGCTTCATGACACCCATGCGACATTACACCAGGTGGCCCTTCATCACCTTTGTGTGCTGTCACCAGTGAGTCACACACATACACGCACGCACTCACACACACCTGCAAACTTTAACTCACACACAAAACAATTGTGCAGCCCATCTGGCATAAAATTTGTTATACAACAGGCAACCCCAGCCAAATGATCTGATTGGTTGAGGACATAACCCCATGCTGATAATTTCCTTCTTTGGTTGCTATGCTAGTTTTTTTTTTTTTTTTTTTTTTTCCCCTTTGGGGTACCTGGGAAATATTTCCTGCTCTCTCCTAGCTGGAACTCATATGCATGCACTGGATATGTAACAGAAGACCACATGTTGTTTGAAATTTCTTAGCAAAATAAACTGCTTTTAGGCATCTTGAAGTGCCTTATTTCCTTATTTAAGAGGAAGTAAATTGGAGGAATACACAAGTGCACAAACACACACCATACTAGGTGTTCTCAGGTTTTCATTTCCAACTCTTTGATTTCATTAAATATTTCCTCTCTCTCTCTGGATGACCATCTTAATGATTCACACTGGGTATCAAAATTCATATTGAAGCTGAAATTTGAAATTTTTGATAATACCAAGAGGGTTACCATGAAATAAAAAGGTATTAGAAAAACGTAAAACTATACTGTGTAATTCCTTCATCTTCTTTTTTTTTCTGTCTGCATGCGTTCCTTTCTGCAGAAGGTACATGCACAGACACACACACACACACACACACACACACACACACACAAACAGAGAGAGCTTGTGTAATCTTTTTCATTTTTGATGAGTCAAACCAAACACTCACTCTCCTCAGGGGAATGGCCAACAGGACAGACCTCTGTCACTGCGCAGCCATGGATGCATAAAAAAAGGGATGATGAGGAAAAGTTTTCCCAAACTTTTTGAATTTGACATAAGGCCACCAGCATTCATGGCGTGGATGGATTGTTTAATGTCATGGAACCAAGTGGATGCCCCTTTAGCCCCCGTCTCATCACTCCATCACTGAGTTAAGTAAGAAGAATAGGGAGTGGATTGAGTTTCTGCTGGCTGGAAGCTGATCCTCGTGTATTTCAGGAGCCAAGGTCATCAGCGTCACCTTCAGGGCTGCTGGGAGTGATGACGTCTGTGTGATGTCTAAGAGTCCCAAGCTACCAGGAAGACCACTAATCTGTAGAGCGATATATGAAACTGTGGACCACCTAGCCTCAGATTACACTGTGTGTGTGTGTGTGTGTGTGTGTGTGTGTGTGTGTGTGTGAAATTAGCCATCATAATTAAGGAGTTTCAATATGTATGAAACTGCATTCTAAAGTGTTTTAAATAATGTGTTTAAATGAAGGTCCATTTCTCCACTTTGGCGCAGCTCAGTTTAATGGAAAATTATTCAACCTGCACACATTGCAGATGTCACTGCATTTTCACGTTTTTTTTTTTTTTNTTTTTTTTTTTTTTTGTTTTGTTTTGTTTTTTTTGCTGTTTTGTCATCACCAAATCCTGACAATATCTGGGTCTTTATCTTGCAAAATGCTTGACTTTATTTATCAGCTAGTTGTTGACTTTGTTGATTTTGGTGCTGAGCAGGTAATGTAAGTCTTTTTCTCATGTTTTTAATTTTTTCATGGGAACAGCTGCCTTCTACTGATGGTAGCAGGGTTGATGGGAGCAGCTAAAATTTGACTATACAGTAAATGTGCAGCTAAATCCGAAGC
Organism: Lucifuga dentata; assembly: GCA_014773175.1. NCBI lineage: Eukaryota > Metazoa > Chordata > Actinopteri > Ophidiiformes > Bythitidae > Lucifuga > Lucifuga dentata. The sequence goes on from VXCM01000563.1 coordinate 51,652, forward strand.
TTAGTATTACTATACAACTTTCATATCAAAAATATTGATCAGTGCAACGCTGATCTTAACCAAAAGAAACAATTCATTGGGATAGTGTAGAATCATGTTTAAGCATTGACAGTAACATGAGGTGCAGGTGACCTGTATCTTAGATAACCTCCTTTTTGGATAAATTCCTTGCTGTTTACAGAAACATGATTGAAAAAAAATATGATAAAACAAAATTCATCGTCTACATTTCAAGTATGTATGCATGTGTGTTTTCACTTTTCAGCAACACAATCCTTAAGTAACAATAAGATTATTTTCCATCAGCCAAAATTATCATTCCCCATCTATGAGCCTATATGTTCATATGGTGGTCTGCTTGGAGTGCCTGAAAATAATGCCTAAAATATTCCTGATGGGTGTAATCAGCAATCCAGAAAATTCCTGAATCCCATCTTTTTTCTCTCTCTCCCCCCNCACACACACACACACAGACACGTACGTATGCATATACTACTCCCCCACTTTAGCCCAACAGAGTAGCTCCAGATCAAGTAAGTCACTTATTCGTCATGATGAATAAATCACACCCACTCCTACTCCTTTCTACTCTACACTGCTACCTTTTCTATAACACACACAAGCACAAGAACTCTACACATCCGTATGCACACACAGAGTCACAAACTATTGTATATCCTTTGGAGGTTGTAAATAAGAGGGCCTATGCAATAGTCCAAGAAAAAAAAACACTGAAATGATAGTAACATAATTTTTTGAGCCATTTTCCCTTTAAAAAGTGAACAGTTTTTTGTAAGGTTTCATATCTGATCTGTGGGTCTTCAAAACTGTTACAAACAAGAGAAACTACATCGTTAGTTTTCACTAATTTCAGGTGTCGCCATTAAGTACACAGACAGTTGAGGGAGACACGCAACCCTTCATTCTCTATGGTCCCCAAGAAGATGTTTGTCACTTTCCATTTTTCCATTTTTACACCCCCCCCCCCCCNTTTTTTTTTTTTTATAATGTAATGTATGTCATCCTGTAGTCTGTAGATTGTGAAACTTTCTCTTTTGGTCATACACATTATTGCTTCTGTCTATCTCACCTCACTTTCTCTCTTCGTTCCCCTTTTTTTTTTAAACTTCTCCTGCAGTTCCTCTCTTTCTGTTACAAATTTCCTTCCATATGTTGCCACTTCTCATCCCGGTTCTTCTCTATCACTCCCACTTCCCACACTGTCTGCTTCAATGTTACCTCATCCTCATCTTTCCCACTCCTGCCACTGATCTCAATCTTTCGTGCGTCCGCTGCACACTCAGTGGGCAACAATCCTGTGAAATTTCCCACAGGGTGAAGCAACATGAGTTTGCTTCTACAATGTAGGAAATGGACTCCTATCTGAGGCATTGATTTCCTCTCAGCATTATGGGAAGGAGATGGCCACAAGGTGAAGGCTAAGAGCTCTCCGGTCGATACACATTCTCATCACAACACCGGATGTTCCTCCAAAAGACTGGTTTCACCGCTCTGCACGGGCCATAATTATCATCTGATAACTCTTTTAATTGAGCAGTATCAAGCAAAAAAAGAACCATGACAAGGATTATTTGATTTTCATTATGGTTTTTAGTCTGGAGATCTGTCAGTAAAGAAAATGGCAGTACTGACAGTAATGGTAGTAGCATTATTAGTGATAGTAACTGTGGTAACAATAACAGTCAGTGGTATGGAATGATTTGTTATGGATATACTCTAAGTGATTATTTTATTATTAACTTTTTATGTTTTATTATGTTTCCCATCAGTCTCTGTTTTTGTGTTTAGATCATAAAACACAACCAGAAATTTTCCAAAAGTAGACAGAAATGAGTCCATTTCAAGCAGCAAACTGAAATAAAAGCAGGAGCTACTTTTTCCTATTATTTGCTAAGATGTTTACGGAAAAAAATTCCTAATAACTGGCTGATAATTCTAAGAGCATTTAGTCAGCATAACAACACACATCACTTTTAAACCCCACCACCTTCATTGCTTTTTACAAGCCAATTAATGCATAATTGTTAATTCTGCTATATTATCAGATAGTGCCATATATTTTTGTGTTAATCTGAAACCATATAAATTATACACAATTATTATGTAATTAATTTGAAATTTCAGCAAGTATATCATTGCAATTTTGTCTTTACACAAAAAGGTCTAAATCTGAAAAAATGAAGAAATTTTTTTCAATTTTGGAGCAGTTATTTAGTAATTCAATAAATATTAGCTGTCAGTAGTTATTCTAAGATAGTTTCCAGAGAATATTTGGACTGATTTCTTTTTATTTTTTGTCAACTTTACTACTTGTAATTTACACAGTTACTACTGTTATCTGTCTTTACTCTTTATAATATCCCCATTTCACTCTCAGCACTCAGTTTCTCACAGATATTAGCATGCATCTGCTCTGTTTATCGTTTGCAATATTTCGTTTTCAGTTGTGTTCTGCTTAATGACTGATCAGCATGCAGTTACTTTCTCATACCATAATTGTTTTGATGTAACTAAAACAATCAATACACTCTGTGGTGTAGAATCTAGACAATGAAGACAGATGTATGGATTGACAGTTTTAGTTTTGAAAGCCTGTCACACAAAATAAGTATTGACCACTAAATGAGGAAGGATTGATTTATCTTTGTTTAGGGTGTAAACCTGTAAACCATTAATGAGTCTTTGAAATAGCTTTGATTATGACAGTTATGACCAAAGGTTGACCTTTGGCTGATCTAGACTTTCTGCAAGTACTTTGTTTTGGTAGTGAGGGTTTTCATAGTATCATCACAGGAGGATTGCAGAACAGTGTCAGTTGAGAACAGTGTCTTCAGTGTCTTTATACTATCTGCATGCTGCCTGTCTGTCTGTGTGCGCATATGTGTCTGTGTGTTTCTGTGTGTGTCTGTGTGTGGTGTTTTTCAGTTGCCCAGGTTTTCCCACCCATCCTATGAGGTGGCAGAGGAATGTAGCAGGGCACTGCAAAGAGGAAGCTTGACTTGCTCTCTCTGCCCCTCCACACACACACACACACACACACACACACACACAGATCACTACCAACTTCTTGCCCATCTCCTGAGACAGCAATTTTTCTCCACCCACTGCTGATGGCGCCATGTCAGCTCCATCTCACACAGCCCAGAATGATCCTCAGAAAAAGACCACTACCCAAACTTAATGGACAGATAAGATTTTTGGACTTGCTTCTCAGACACAAATCAGCCTAGATAACACTGCAGCAGCCCTCATGCTCCAGATTGATTGGGTTTGCAGAATAAGCAGGGCAGAAAATAACTTGAATTTGCAGACGATAGCTACAAAGTGGTGGAGATGAGGGGAAGCGTCTGCTCTGCTTTCTTGCAGGTGATCGTTGTGACCTTGCTGAGTGGCCTCAGCTGCAAGGGTGAAGCAGAGGTGGACGACACTGTGGGCTCAGAAAATATCCAAGGGCTGAAGCCTCCGCATCTTATCTTTATCATGGTGGATGACCAGGGTTTCGGGGACATTGGCTACCATGGCTCTGACATCCACACCCCAGTGTTGGACCAGTTGGCAGCAGAGGGGGTCAAACTGGAAAACTATTATGTGCAGCCCATCTGCTCGCCCTCTCGCAGTCAACTTATGACAGGGCGGTGAGTGACTCTGATCATTACATTATTACAACTATAGTAACTGCATTTTATACACTATAATTTTTGGCTTTAATGGTGAATCCAGTGTTCAAGCAACTTCCAGTACATTTAAAGGCCAAAAAAATAACTTAAAAAAAAGGAATAAGAGGTGCCACATACAGTGCCAAGTTCATTCACTAGATTATTTAGCATATCAAGTGACTGGAACAAAATGTTCTCATACTCTGAATTATGGACAAACATCAAAAGAAACAAGGAGAATATTTTCCATCTAAGTACAGTGTCCTATTTTGAGGCTTAAAAGTAAAATTAGATGGATTTTCATCATGATACTGGCTACAAAAGCAAAACTGAATCTTGTTATGGACTTCAGCATGTTCATTCCTGGAGACGTGCCAAAGCTAAACAACAACTCGTTTGATCTCTAACTCTGGTAAAAATTAATTAATTTTTTTTTTTTTTTTTTAACCCAGCTATTATGAATGCACTTTGCATGTATGGACCTGTTCTGTTGTTTGGTGATGCATGCTGTTATCTTTGTGTGTTAGTGGCCAAATGTACTGTACTTGACTGACCTAATGTTAAATATCTTCAAATACAAAATATTTCTGGTAAAAATCATGAAGTTTAGGACAAAGTGGGACACCAAACACTTCATTACAAAACAACGCTGTAAAAGCACTGAACATCACAAACTGATGACCTGTAAAACTGTTACAGTTTCAAATCAGGACTATCTCTTTAATGATCTTTAGATATTCCCATTACTGTAGTGTCTCATTGTAGTATCTCATTAAGATACTGGATTTTCCTCACATCTTCTCTTATGCTCTCCTGATGTTTTGGGGTAACAGCTACCAAATTCACACTGGCCTCCAGCATTCCATCATCCGACCACAACAGCCCCTCTGCCTGCCTCCTGACATTCCCACCCTACCAGAGCATCTGGTTGAAGCTGGATACGCCACCCACATGGTAGGTAAATGGCACCTGGGCTTCTGCAGGCCAGGCTGCCTGCCTACAGGACGTGGCTTTCAGAGTTTCCTTGGCACACTGACTGGCAGTGGAGACCACTTCTCTTATCAGAGCTGTGATGGGGCTGAAGCGTGTGGATTTGACCTGCATGATGGAGACAAACCTGCCTGGGAGATGACTGGCAACTACTCCACTTTGCTCTACATAGAAAGGTGAGCATCAATGTATAATTGAAATACAATCACCTTTGTATCAGAGATTTGAACTTGATTTGAGACTTGGACTTGAATCAGATTTAAGTTACAAAAATGAAACTTGAGACTTGACCTGAGACCTGACTACCTGAAGACCTGACATGTAAAAAAATTCTCCATGTTCCTTCTGTTCAACCAGAGTGAAGCAGATCCTGAGGAGTCATGACCCCTGCACACCTCTCTTCCTTTATCTGTCCCTCCAGGCTGTCCACACTCCGTTGCAGGTACCTGATAATTTTCTACAAATCTATGATTCCATGGACAATCGTGTCAGGCGCCACTATGCAGCCATGCTAAGCTGCCTGGACCATGGAGTTGGAGAAGTAGTTCAGGAGTTGCATTCCACTGGCCTCTATCAAAACTCAGTAATGATCTATTCATCTGATAATGGTGGGCAGCCACTCTCTGGGGGGAGCAACTGGCCTCTGAGAGGTGGAAAAGGGACATACTGGGAAGGGGGAGTTCGCGCTGTTGGCTTTGTTCATAGTCCTCTCCTGAAGAGGAAGGGCATGGCCAGCAGGGCACTGATCCATGTTTCTGACTGGTATCCCACATTGTTGAGGCTGGCTGGGGCCCTGCAGTCCCACCAAGGCCTAGATGGTCATGACGTGTGGGGAGCCATCAGTGAGGGCCTTCCCTGTCCTCGTACAGAAATCCTTTTCAACATTGACCCAGTATCCAGGAGGCCTGGAGAGCCAAATGACAGGGCCTTGGTGCTGAATGGTTTAGGAATCTGGGACACAGCGGTACGGGCAGCGATAAGGGTTGGAGACTGGAAGCTACTGACGGGCAATGTGGGTGATGGGGATTGGATACCACCACAGGCACTTCCTGGTGGTCCTGAACGGTGGCTTGGCCTAGAGAAGCGGCGCAGTGAGCGAGGGAAGTCGGTCTGGCTGTTTAATGTCACTTCTGACCCCTATGAGAGGTCAGACCTTGCAGAGGCACGTCCAGAGGTGGTGAAACATCTGCTGACCAAGCTAGCTGAATACAACAAGACAGCTGTGATTGCCAGAAATCCACCAGATGACTCCATGGCTGACCCTGAGCTTCATGGTGGGGTGTGGAGCCCTTGGCTTGGCTTGGAGGGGCATGAGGGGGACAGCGGGAGGGAGAATGGCAGGAAAGAAAGGAAGACAAAGCTGAAACACTGCAAGGTATGCAAACTAAAAGCCCTCTTCAAGAAGGTGGGTTCACGTCTGCAAAGGAACATGCTGCTCTTCTAAATGTCTTCCAGCATTAATTGAGCCAAGACAGAAAAGGAGGGAAAGAGAGAGGCAGACAAACAAACACAAATTCAGACTGGCAGGTCAGATAGAAAAGATAGACCCACAATCAAATAAGTACGCTGTCAAACAGGCAATCTGGACAGACAGGGATACACGACTTGCTGAGTAAGCTGACTCACTCGCTGTGACCAAGCTGCAGGGTGAATTTAGAACACTGTTGGACTGCGTAGGACTTATGTACACGCAACTGTGTGTTTGTTTTGATTAATACAAGGAGAAAGAGCACATGCAAGTGCACGTGAGGCTTGGAGAGATATATGGGAACAGAAAGAAAGACAGACAGGGTGACATGGCAATATCTCATCCCTAATCATGTGAGAGGAACCTTTCAGGATGACACAAAGATACCCGCAGGGGTTGTTTTTGTGAAATGCCTCCTTGTTGTTTTGTTCTTAGGGGTTATACAGATGCACTTCTGCTCAAAGGACTTCTGCTCTGGCCTTCAAAAGACCTATGACATCCAGTCCTACAGCAGTGACGAACTCACAAAAGCATAGTGCTCGCTCTGTTTTCTGGCCTTTCAGATTCCCTAACTAATCGGTATAAACTTATGGAAAAGTTGTTGAAAGTTTGTAAATAAAATCATAAATGCCAGAAATCGCTCTTTGCATCTCATCTATACACTATCACAATAAAACTCATAGCTCATAGATACTATAGATTATACTGTCTGATTAAGCACAATGTGTCTTTTTTTTTTTTTTTTTNTTTTTTTTTTTTTTTTGAAAAAAAAAAAGCATGATGTGTCTACATGTTGGTGAAGGATTAGAAGTGATACCAAAAGAGTGATGTATTTTATACAATATGAACTACAGTAAAAATTTTCATCCTTAGTGTGCACATCTCATCCCTTGACTCCAACCATTGTGTGTGTGTGTGTGTGTGTGTGTGTGTGTGTGTGTGTGTGTGTGAATCTGTACAAATTGTCTGGTTGTAGTTATGTTTTTGGGTTTCACTGTACAGAAACTAATACACTCTCAGTACATATATATAGAAATTCCATATAAATTGTAAATGTACACATATGGGAACAATATATTTATGGCATTTATATTTATGCATATTTGAATTTGGGATATGATCACATGGTGATTTATATATCCTCCATCATATATTACATATATGCAAAACATGACACCTTATAGTATATTTTTATACTGTATAGAAAATACTGCATGTGTGCCAAATTCAAATAGATGTGGAACTGATTTTCAATTCTGAAATTTCCTCTAGGGGATTAATAAAGTACTACTCTACTCTCTTTAGCTCTAGTTATTGAAATTGAATACACATATACTGTAGGTGACACATACTACATATCAAAAAAATATATGTAAGACAATATAGTTTCATATATGTGCATGTATGAGTTTGATATGTTTACTATATGGACAACACATGGATAAACATCCAGAGGGCCTATGTATGTTAGCTTTAGATGTAATACGTCAGTCTTTTATAGGGGCATATACAGTATCTTTAGATTTATATAAGATATGGCTGTCAGCATTAATCTGACACACAGCAGCATCAGGACTGTAGATTTCTCTTTAGTGGCCGATAATGAATATTCAGCTGTCCTGCCTTGACATTTCTTCCTCCTCCAGCCAACTCTTACCCTCACAGCATCTCTCTCACTCTGTTTCCCCTCCATTTATCCCTCAGCCCTTTGCCCATTCCCCTCAGCAAACCACCCACACACTCCTCTCTTTCTTTCTCATTTTGTTCATCCTTCTTCTCACTCCTTCATACTCATTTGGAAGATTGAGTCAGAACTATTAGCCATGTAAACAACAGTTTGCTGAGAGCTCTGTGGCACACTGTTACATAAAAAGAGTGGAGGAGGAAAGAGAAAAGTCCCCATGGAGGCTGTATGGTGCTGTTGGGTTTGAAGTGCTTTTATGGATCGGATTAAAATGTCTTGTTTTATGAAGACAGAGTTTTATGAAGACAGGCACACAGAAGTATAAGGGGCCATTAGAGCTCTGCCCATTGGGTCCTCACCAGTAACACAAAGAGCCATGTGATAGAGTATTTGGGCCAATTACAGCATCCGAAGTAGAAAAGACAAATGACAGCTCTGCACTGTGTTCATTTCAAACTGTTCTCTTGTCTTTTCATCTTATTTGAAATATTCTGAGGCCCTCAGATGCTAATTGTATCCTCATAACTGACTGCAACAGCAATTTGTGGTATCATGAAGACAAGGAGAATGTCCAATAGATTCTATGACTTCCACTTTTATGGAAGATACTTAAGTTCAAACAACTTAAGACTTTTTATTCTCCAAGTTCCAATGTACCTACACATAATGATTGTATTAGGAGAAGTACTGAACTGTAGACAATTTACAGGCTTCCCTCTTGTTTTGTGCTCATGCTATAAACACACACACGCGCACACACAACAACAACAACAACAAAAAAACCTCACACTATTAAAGCTAGTAATGATGAGATTTGATTAAAATACTTTGAGTTAACAGGAGGAATTTTGCTCCAAGAATTTCATAGAGATCATTGAAGACAACAGCTATATGCCCACACATCCGATTCCCAGTACACTCTGATGGCCTGCAGAAGTAAAGCACTATCAGATGCTGTAACTCATGGAGGAGGTCTCTTTCTTTCTCTCTCTCTCTCTCTCTCTCTCTCTCTCTCACACACACACACACACACACACACACACACACACAGACCTAGCATGCGGGAGGGAGTATGCTGTCACATGCTTAACAGCTAACTTAACATTCTTTGGTGAAATTGTCTAAACACAATAGGCTTATGATGATTTCTCTTTCACTCACTGCATCAAAAAAAACAAAAAACAAAAAAGAAATCTCCACATTTCCCTGTCTGAAAGTGAATAAAGTGAACGTGGCTCTGTTTTAGCCGTCATTCAGTGAAGCAGAGTAATATCAATCACTCGATAGGGACCCATTCACAAGAGTCCCCTGCACTGTAAATGGCTGTCTATTAAGCACTGAAATAGCTATAAAGTACTATTAAATACTTACTTGGGACACTGATGATTTAATAATTGAGGGACAGGTAATAGGTCTGCTCTGATATACTGTATATGAAGGCAGCTCCCAAGGAAACTGTTTAGGTAAGAGCTTGAAAAAATTATTTATTGTATAACATCCACAACCTCAGCAGCAAATAGGAGGGTTTAACCTCTGAGTATTGTGCCAGGAAATGGCAGCGCTCACTCTCACACATACCCAAACACACGCACACATGCATGCACAGTCCAAAACCAAAACCATGAAACTTTTGTTATGTTACAGGTCAACATGAAGGAGGAAAGAAGGAGAGGCTCTCCAAAGATACATAGGACAGCCATGAGCCAAGTTGAAATCATTCTTGTTGAATGAGTCACTCGCCCTCAGTGGCTCCACCACACTCTGTGTCTGTATTATCACCGTGAGGAGGTTTAGCTTTTACAACTATAATGTTCAGCTCATGTTTTAACTAACATGCACTCTACAGTACTTCTTACACAGTACAAGAATAGTTCTGTTTCTTTTCTTTGTCCTGTAATCTACCACTGTAATTGCTGCTAGAACCCCTGCCCCCCGGGGATCAATAAAGTATTATTATCTTACAATGACACGCTGTCACAGTGAACAGCAGTGTTCAAAAGTAACTAGTACATTTAATCAACAACTATATTTAAGTAAAATTTTGAGGTGCTTAACTTTTATGCTACTTTCTACTTCAACTCCACTGCAGTTCAGATGGGAAATTATACTTCTTACACCACTGCATTTATCTGATGGCTGAAGCAACTTTGCAGTGTAATACTATTACTAAGCAGAAACTTAGTCATGCAATGCATGTTGAAAGAAATGAGGTCTGAGAAGCTACTTTAGTATAGAGGAGCATGAAAATTCCATTTTCCCCCCACTTCACAAAGTAAAAAACTCAACTTTAGAGTGAAAAACATTGTAGCTCCGATTTTTGTTATTTTTAAAATTATTTCATTCCAGGATTTTTATTATTTCTTTTCAAACTCTCCAATGCTGGAGACACAAAGTTGATCACACCATGTAGGAAAACTATATATGCAAAGTACTTTTGCATTTGATACTTGACTGCATATTACTGGTAATACTTATTTACCTTTGCCTAAATAGAACTTTGAATGCAGGACTTTTACTTGTTGATTGGGTATTGTTCATACTTAAGTCAAAGATTTGGTGATGAGTGCATTTTGATGACATACAGTAAATTTGATCACAACTGCATTCAAACATCAAAGGCTAGATTATTTATTATTATTTATGTAAACTGTCATTGCAGTGATTTAGCATAAGCCTTCAGCAATGTTAATATTTGTATAGCTTTGGAATGTTGCAAGCTGTCTGTGCACCCAGTATTTGTGGGTGTGCTCTTCATGCTAAATAAAGTAGTGTCATGTGATGAGGCAGAAGCAAGCTGAACAGGAAAACAGGACAATGCTTTATTACTAATGAGAGGTAATTATCTCACCAGACTTCAACACAGCCTGTGGAACCTGCACATGTACAGTATTTAGACAGAGAAGAGCAAGATACAGGATTTTTGTGTCTTGACTTACAGTAAGGTAAACCAGTTGACAGCCCTCAGTGTCTGCTTCTTACCTTTCATCATTTGAAATAACATAACTCTCCCCATGAGGAGTCTCGCTGTCCATATATGATGACAGCACATGTAAACGCAGGGAGATTAAATCTAATATAATGTCTGCTAGTTTCTCCTTCTTCCATCTTGTTTTCCTCATTTTCTCCTCTCCCTCCTCCCATTGCCTCCTATCTTCCCTTTCCCTTTGTCCCGATCCCTCCCTGACTCATCCTTCCTCGTGAGGACTTCTACCCCAGTGTTACCACCCACCTTTCAACTTGCCACTGCACAGCCTGTCCAAGGCTCGTCTGACAGACACATCACAGAGAAACACTGCAATTAATATGAAGGTACCTTTGCACCCTCACTAATTAGGCTTTTATATCAGAGCAATCCCTGTAATTATGGCAGAAGCTAGTGGCACTGCTGTATTTTATGTAACGATGCACTAGCTTAGAGGAAAAACTCCTAAAAAAATGCATATGAGCTTCCTTCAATAGATTCCCATTGGATGTTCCAAAACATAGTTGATTGACTACAGGTGATGAGACTTTGCCATCAGGGCAGGCAGGCAGACTTTTGGAAATGCTTATACTTTTGTTTCAGGTTATTTTTAATCCTTGGTGGCATTACACATGTTTGATTTAGATTTTCAGTGATGATGATGATGATGATGATGGTGATGATCATGGCAATGATGATGATGACGATAGGTGTCTTTGTCAGAACTGATCTGTGAAGGTGACAACATAAATGCAAAAGCACCACCTTGAGAACAACATTAGCACAGTGGGATTCACTTACTGGACATTACAGGTAACAACAAAAGCCAGTACCATGTCATCAGTGGCTTACTTCAACATTTTAGATCTTGGTGCAAGCTCATAGTTATATAACTGTGCCTTATGTGCCTAAGTTATGGATGCTAATGTACTTTTAAGCCATTATAGGGAAATGAAGGAGAAATGTAAAAATCAGTCCCCAGAAATGTTAAACAAATCAATATGGTCACATAGAAAATGTGACATTTTAATAAGTAAGTCTCCAGTATTTCCATTTCAGTACTCCAGATTCCAGTTTGATGGGATTTTGTCTCAAAGACCCATATGAAGAGAGTTTTATAGAACATACAGTATGATTTAAATGTTTATGCTATAAGGGGTAAGGCAACAGTGGAAAGCCTTTGAATAAGTCTGAACAGTCAATTCTTATCCCCCTGGTGTCACATTCTGAGGTGTGACTGATCTCCCCTTTTTGGAGACCTTACCTTGAGAATCATTAAAATGATCTAGTGGCCATGCAGCTCATGTCTTTGTGCCAGTGATAAAATATTGCAGCATCACATCTCATTACAAGACTTGGTTTGAGGAACATGCTGCATGTCTCAGCCGTTCTAATGCCAGCTTTACTTTTGAGCCCATAAATCTAAGAGCCAGAGGAAGGATGTTAAAACTGAACCTGGATCTGTAGCTCTCAGTACACCAAGGAAGATCTCGCGTGGCTTGCATCCCACCTCAACCACAATTGCCAAAGAGGAGGAAAAAAATGAGTTCCCACTCTAACATTATTTCTGGGTAGTTTTTAAAAAATTATTTATAAACGATTAGAATTAAAAATACTTGCTTTCTTAGAAGGCTTTTAATGTTCAGTATTTGCAGAAAGTGCAAAATTTCATTGATGTTCAACTTTTATTGGCTGCAAACAGCAGCAACAGCAAATGAACACATAAACAAGCTAAAATATGATCAAATGTAATATAAAAACAGGGGAAAACAGAAATAAAGGCATGTCTCTAATAACTTGTTTTTTTCAGTAAAAGTACACTTGAGTAAAGAACCCACTATTTCTATGGTATGTTCTTTGAATGCAAATAAAATAATCATTTTTAAAAATCTTGGTTAAAGGTGTTGCATTTTTGAGCCCAATATACAACCCGCATAGCTGTTATGTTACTGGCAACCATTTCCCAAAACATATACTGGAGCAGTAAATATTAGAATTGTTTTTTCTACCTTCCAGCATTGGTTTAAGTTCATTCCAATAGGCTATTAAAATCAACTTGTAGAGACTTGAAACATGCTTGAGATAAGCAATCCATCACAGCAAACACGATTCGGCAAAATAACAGAAAAACTAAAATACAGTTTTATGTTTTTGAAAATGGTTGTCAGTAATATAATGTATATGGTGGTAATATTTATTGGACTTAAACATGCAAAATCACCTGTATTGCCCTTTAAAGTTATGAGGCGTTCAAATCTCAGCTTAGAGAAGCTGGACTTTGGATCTACATTTTATCTTTTTGTTTTGTTTTTTTAACTTGTGAGTGAGTCACCTTTTTAATAGACGATCTTTGCTACTACTGTTAGTCTCCCCTCTCCCTGCTCCTCACTTCTCCTCTCTCCACTCCCACACTGTCCTCCTCTGCCTATCTGCCTCTTCCCTCTCGCTTTTACGAGTTCTCCTCCTGAAACCTGAGCGCAGGCGGCCGCTGGAGCGAGAGACGAGTCCCCCTTTCCCTTCACTCAACATGGCTACAATTGTAACATCGACCCGCTTTACGGACGAATATCAGCTGTACGAGGAGCTCGGAAAGTAAGTGTCTTTAGCGGTGCTGCTCTTGTTGCATTCAGTGTGTGTGTGTATGTTTGCACGTTTTTCTGCTTTATCCTGCTGCGATTGTGCGCGTCTACTTCACTGTTGACAAGGCAGGATAGGGGCTGTCAAAAACAGGGAAGGGTGGGGGCAATCTGCCCAACAAGCTGAAGCCCAGGTTAAATTAATGTTAGCTTGTGTTTCCACGGGGATGTGCATGCAAACGAGTTTTTTTATGCTCCAAGCTCCATGAAACATTCGCTCTTGAGACTGAAGTTGTTAATTTATTTCCAGGTAACACGCGTCGAAAAGTCATTAGCTGATCCTTTGCCTGGTGGCATCCTGGGCGCCTGTTCAATCATTCAGCTGTTATTGTGCATTTCTAAGCAGACTGCAGCCAAAAATGAGGAGCAGGTTTTTGCTGCAAACAGTGTTGCACATTTTGGCTGTGCCTGTTTCCTATACATCCTCACATGTAGCTGATCCGACTGCACCAATTATCATTTTGCCCATTTGTTGCTGTGTATCCTGGCTACAAAGCTACTTTGTAACATCTAATCTCTGCGTGTGGTTAATAGAGCTGTTTCCACCTAGTAGACAGCGTGGGTTTAAAGGAGGCGTCTGTTCAAAATGCAGCTTACCGCAATACACAGTTAAAGGGAGACTCCATCGATCTTACACATCACGTTTAGTCAGCTGCTCATGCCCTATTCAGTTGACAGGGCAATTTTGAAACTTTGAAATGGAAGAATTTGAAATAAACATTTTTTCGAAATGTTCTGCAACATTGCATTGGTGCACAGCATATTTTAGCCTGTACTGCAGCTGTTATACATTTGTTGAAGTGAATAAAGAGAATGAAAAGAAACATGTACACTATGATCATTGCAGAAGAGCTCCATCAACAGACTGTTAATGGAGCTGGCTGTCAATTTATAATAAAAGAAGGTACACATGGTAATTTATATTTTATTGTATTTCATTTAGATTTGCTGTAGGAAATAACATTGCTTAGGCACTTCAATCATAATTTTAAAAAAAACAATATTTTAATGTCAAACCATTTGCTACACACTGTATTCTCTTTACCTTATTTTACAGTTCACAAGTTGTAATGGATTAATTTCTCTGTTTTTTGACAGCAGGGAAATGCTAGAGGTGATAACGTTCAAAACTTTTACAATTTTTTATCTGGACAAGCATCTACTCATTTACTAAACAGACGTTTGAAATGCAGACCCTATGATGAACCGGGATTTGTCACACATGTCTGGAACAAATTGATCTTGGGCGCTGAGATTGCCATCTCTACTATTCAGCAGATGGCAAGGGCTTCAGAGCTGTAGAGGTCAGGGAAACTGACCTCTATGACATCACAAGGGTTACTTCCTGTTGGCGCTAACGACTGCAAGTTTGAACACAAAGCCATTCCAAGTAGCCAGGGATGTTGAAACCTCTAAAACGATCTAAGAGAGGCTTTAGTTTTTAAATTTGTATTCTAGCACAATAGGAAGTAGCATGTGTGATGTCATAGAGGTCAGTTTCCCTGACTTTGCGCAGCAGTCTCTAGAACCACTTTGTACAGTTGTTTTCATATGCTGAAATGATTCCCGAGTCCAATAAACTGAATCAGATGTGTAAAATTTGTGGAGTTTCCCATTAGCCTACTTATTTTTCTGTCAGATAATGGCTGGGTCCTTCCACAAAGGAACAACCTCTATCTCTCCCCTGTCACACACTTGTAACCAGGACTTCTTCTCACATCTCATATCAGACAGTATTAATTATGCATGCTTGCTTTTCCCCATTTAGGTGTGTATGATGCATGTGTGCTCTTTGTGTGTCTGGTTCAACCCACCGCCATGCACTTTCCATATGATGGGTCAGCTTTGATGAGGAGTTTGTTAGGTTTGAAGTGCTTTTCCCAAACTGTCATTTAAGTTATCAATTCCTTCCTATCCAGGGGTGCCTTCTCGGTTGTTCGGCGCTGTGTCAAGAAGTCCACTGGCCAGGAGTATGCTGCTAAAATTATTAACACAAAAAAGCTCTCAGCCAGAGGTAAGTGCAGGGATATCGCTGTGTGGCTCAGCGCTATAGTCAAGCATCATCACTTGAATGTGTGCAACCTGAGAGCTGATAGCAGAGGCTGCTGTGCTGTTCTGCTGTGCTCAGCACCATGGATGAAGTCAAATCAGACATAGGCTAGTTAGATTGTTTCCTGAAGAGTGGACGGTCAGGCTGTTCTTTACATGTCAGCAGAGATTCCTAAAAAGCTGGAAGCTCTTTGGCAGAGGTGGTTTACTGTGGTTTAAGTTGGAAGACGTTCAGTGATCTTGTTATGGTTACTGCTGATCTTGCGTTGCTGTGCTTATGTGGGCATCAGCCTGATCTTTACACTGAGACATCCAAAAGTTTTAGCATGTGAATTTAGTCAGTGTAGTCTGTTCTGAATCACAAGGTTGTTATTTTTTGTCAGCTTGTGTGTGTTGGCATGCACCATTGTCACACTTTGTTATCGTTGTCATTAGTCTACAGCCCATGTATATGTTATAACAACAATCTGCCATGTACTGTGTCTGAATTTAAGCATTTTTATTGGTTTCATGTCTTGGTTGTGTGTGTGCTATTTATCATTGCACATGTACTGTATTCCTTGTGTGTTTGAGCATTTATTCATCAGTGTATCTCTTTTTTTGTCTTTATTTTTTTTTTATCTTAGTATGTGAGCATGTTGTTACGACAGCATATTAGGGGCATATAAGACAGGAAAAAAAAAAAACAAGGGGGCATTATTTTGGGTTTTTAAACTCGCAAATTTGCTAGTTTTAAAACTTGCAAATTTGCTAGCTTTAAAACTAAAAAAAAAAGTCTGTATGCTTGTCTGTATGCCATATGTTTTAAAAGTCAGTATGCTTATGATAATTTGATGATTTTGCACTAAAAGCACAAGTATTTCTTTATTGCTAAATCCGATGGAAAAGTATAATTTAATATGGTCATGCGCATGCATAGTCACAATGTGAGACTGTTAATTCCGATTCCTTATTTCTCCTAATTTTTCTGAGTTTTAAAAACTCCAAATTTAATAACTTATTATTCAATAAGGTAATTACTGCAGGCACAATCACAACGTAAGGTAGTGATTTCCCCCTTATTATTTTTCTGAGTTTAAAAAGTGGCAAATTTGTGAGTTTAAAAACTTGCAAAATTGCAAGTTTAAAAATTGGCAAATTTGCGAGTTTTTAAACTCAGAAAAATAACAAGGAGGAATCGGAACCACCTCACGTTGTGACTATGCCTGCACATGACCTTATTAAATTATACTTTTCCATTGGATTTAGCAATAAAGAAATTGTGCTTTTAGCGCAAAATCATCAAATTATCATATGCATACGGACTTTTAAAACATATGGCATACGGATAAGCATACAGACTTTTTTTTTTGGAGTTTTAAAACTGGCAAATTTGCAAGTTTAAAAACCTCGAAATAATGCCCCCTCGTTTTTTTTCTCCCCGTCTTATATGGCCCGAATATGCCGTCATATGTTGTTGAGCATGCTAGCGCTGTGTCTGTGTGTGTGTGTGTGTGTGTGTGTGTGTCTGTGTGTGTGTGAGAACTGCAGATCAGGAGAGTTCTGGACTGATTGGGCTGTTCCTTTCCCAGGGATGCTGGCTGAATTGCCCTCTCTCTTTCTCTCTGTTCCTCTCTTTCTGTCTGTGTCTGTCTGTCTGTCTTTCTGTCTGTTTCTGTCTCCCTGCCTCCCCCTTCATCGCTATTTTTTCTCCCTCCTCTTTCTCTTGCTGTTTTCTCCCCTCTCTCTTCTGTAAACAAAAGATTGATTTGAGGAAGGACTTACAAAAAAAAAAAGCCTTCTCACAAGGCGATTAGATCTGGTGTGTGTGTGTGTGTGTGTGTGTGTGTGTGTGTGTTCGTTCGTTCATGTGTTCTGTGAAGGGCTATGCTGCCAGTGGTCTGGAGCTAGTAACCCAGCAACAGCAGGGGTGAAAGTCTTCATCCCATAGGCTGTCTGGCAGAGAGACTGCTTTCTCTCTGTTGTGGTCACGATTATCTCACACACACACACACACACACACACACACACACACACACACACACACACACACACACAGCAAGAAGTGTTTCATACATTTTCTCTCTAGCAGTTGTCACTCTTGGTTAGATGTGATATGTACAAGGTCTGTATACAGTCTTACAAATTTTGAAGTTCTGCTACACACGTGGTTGCCTGCACACAGTCTTTGCTTCAGAGCACAGTGCCCTTAATAAGAGCTGAAACACTCTGGGCCTGCCAGTGTATTTTTCACAAACACAAGAAGTATGTTCTCCCCGCCTCAGCCCTCACTCAGGGCTGCAGCTCCAGCCTGCTGAGATATGAAGTAAGATAGAAGCCAGCGATGTGGACACACTTGTGTTAACACTAATATCTACCCAGGATTAGTTAACATGAAAACACAACTGTAACAAAACACAGTGTCATACAGTAGCAGCCATGCAAAGTGATCATGGTTGACTACACACACACACACACACACGCACACACAGTCATACCTCAGAGTTGCCCAGCATGAGCACAGTCCTCTAATCTAAGCTGCTAGAAGCACTGCAGCAGCCTTTTACCGCTGTTAATAAAAGGGCACATAAGATGCGGTAAATTTTGCTATTAACTGAGTCTGCATCTTGCTTTTTTCATTTTTTTCCCCAAAGTTTTCCCCATTAAAATAATTAGCAAATGTAGCATGAATGCTACTACCCACAAAATGTCCCTACCAATTGAAAAAAATGTGACTGGGCTTAATCATAGGTAAAAGTATGACTCTCAGGTCAGTATATTGTCTTGTGGATTTAACATGCAGGATGTTTTAGAGATGCACATGGAGAGGTAGAGTGTTTCTCTCTGTCTGATCAGGCTCACTGATGCCATCGACATGGAGCTATTGATGTTTGACTTTGAGTCCAGCTGGTGAATATCAAACTTCAAACTAACTTCAACATGGCACTTTATGTTAAACATCTTGCAGCTGGTGAATACAAACTATCTAAGCTCTATCAGCTGATTGTAACTGATGTTTCCTGACATGGACAAGGCTTTCTGTTTTTTTCCTCCTCCAATTTAGCGAGATGCTGTTTTGATTAATTACAGCAAAGCTATCAAACGAAGCTAGATCAATCAATAAATCAATCACTGTCATTCAGCTGAGAGTCTGACAGATCCTGGCGGCATCTCACCTCACTTATTAAATATATGAACCATATATTTCCCTGAAGGTTAAGATGTATTTCATTAAAGTGTATAAATTTCTTTTGACATTAATAGCGGCATTCTTAAATTCAGCAGAGGTGGTAAATCCTGGTGTGTGTGTGTGTGTGTGTGTGAGAGAGTGATTAGAGAGTGAGATAAAGCAGTGTTCTCTGACTCAGTGAGGGCATTGGCTGACTATGAGGTCATTTTGCCTCAGTCTTCGTGTGGCGTCACAAACACACACACGGTCACTCATGTTTGGTTTGTGGATGCACTTTCAACCCCCCCACCTCAAGTGTTTGCCACTGAATCCTCCCACATTTTGATCAATTTTAGGAATGTAAGCACTGTACCTTTGCAAGGTGAAATGTTAAGCTTGAAAAACGTTGAGTTGATAATAATGACTTTATAAGATCATTCCTGTAACACTCTGAGAGAAGGTGTGACGTTCAATGTGAAAAGACTATAATATAATCTTTGTCATAATCTGTGTCAGATATATGATATCACGTTTGATGCATGTATATGATTTGTAAAACTTTAAAGCTCTAATTCGTGATTGGTCTGCAGCGCTGCATTGCCCCAGCTGTCCAGTTGGTGTTGAGTCTGTCCAGTCTACGTTCCAAGTCTACCTGATCTGTGTTGGAATGTAGATTACGTAAATGATGAAATTTCGACGATGTACACATATCATACAAAATTTGATGGCATTTCACCTGTAGGTGGCAGTACAGCTACATTCCAGGGAATCCACAGGCAGTTTGATAATTTTATATTATTATATTAGCAAATTTAGAGCATTCTGAAGCCTTGGCAGAGATGCATTCACTGACTGCTTTCTAGTTTAAGGCTATGTTTGACCGGAACCATGACTAACCACACATAAAATAATCCCAAATATCCAAAGTGAGCACTTCAGAGACCGATTTCATCCATCTCTGAAGTATTTTAGAGAGAAAAAGAGGCAGGCTGATGGCATTCGCCCCACTGCTGAATTATTGAGGTGCAAGGCTGCTCTGCTCCAGCTGAACGTGGACTAGGCTGCAGAGTGGAACCTCAGACGCCTTCCTCCCTTTCTGTGCTGCTTGTGTTTGCTTCCTTCCTACATCTCTTTTTCTTTCATATGTGTCACTTCTCCCTCACCCACCATTCCCTTCCTTTTTTTTCCCATCACTGCTTTTATGCTTCTTCCTCCATTTTTCTAGTCTGCTCTGACACGTCTTGTCTCCTGTTTAAAAGGCTGCGGCATCGCAGGCCATGTAGATACACGTGTGTGTGTGTGTGTGTGTGTGTGTGTGAGAGTGTGTGTGTGTGAGAGAGTGAGAATGTGAGTGAGTGTTTTCATTTTCAGGGCTCTGGTGAGCTTCTAGTACACTGGCTGGAGACTGATTGGCGGAAGGCAGATAAACGTAGCAGCGTTGCAGCGGTGAATGTTTAATGGGACCAACTGTGAATATTTGATGAGAGCAAGACCGAGAGAGGGAGCGAGTGTCATATAAAGACAGAAAGATATAGATATGGAGAAAGAGTGGGATAGAGAGGGATAGATCTGCTCCATAACTGAAATAGGTTATTGTAGTGTTCCCCCAGCATGCAAACCATCCTTTTTTTTTTTTTTTTTTTNTTTTTTTTTTTTTTTTTTTAACCAGGGCACTGGCACACACAGTTACTGAGTGTGTGTCCTTAGGTGGTTCAGTATAATTTTCTAAGACTTTCCCATGTCATGTTCATCTTGCCCTCTTTCTCTTTTTTCTGCTTATCATTATCCATTTCATAAGCATATGACATGATATCAGATCTGACGTGTGTAGAATGCATTGAGATCGGAATACCGTCCGACTTGCCAGACTACATGCGGATATGGTCTGGCTTACATTGTGATCACATCTCACACTACTAGCAAGGCATTAATGAAATCTGTACAACTTGGATATATTCATGAAAACTCCGCCTTCAATTTAAAAACCGCCATGTCCTCTCGCTCACTCTTATCAATAAAGTTATTTTGAGTCAGGAGCGTTGACTTGTTGTAAATGGATACTCGCAACTGAAACTTGCAAAAATGTAATTTGTTGTAATTTGTTGCTTTTAAGGGTCATTTCATCTTTAGAAGATCTATGGCTACAAGTCTTTGCCCTGTTCCGTCTGGTGCTGCTGTGTTATGTTCAGCTCTGTTCAGGCCTGTTTTTCTGTTTTAGATCTGTTCTGTCTCCTGATCTCAGCACTCCATGGAAACTAGCTTGTTTGTTTCACGGGGATGTCTATCTGCCAACAGTTCATTGGATCTTACATTAGAGACAGTCTCAGGTGTGTGCACTTGTGTGGCCTTCCTTGTGTATGTATGTCATTTCCTGCCATGTCAGTGTGTGTGTGTGTGAGTCATGCAGCAGGCCTTGTTTGTGTGTACTTCTGACAATAGCTTTATTAAAGGCACAGAACCTGTATCACACTGACTTAAAATGTGACTTAAAAGAAGTTTTTCTCTTCTTCTTTCTTAATTATTGTCTTATTTATTCTACATAGTTCTGTATGTGATGAGAAACATTCACGCTAATGCTCACAGGTTTGTTTGTGGCTGTGTGCCAAGTATGGAGTGAAGATTCCTAAGGAGGTATGGCATCAGATGTGACTGAATATACACTGTGTGTGTGTGTGTGTGTGTGTGTGTGTGTGTGTGTGTGTGTTATGCCAAAGAGGGAGAAAGAGAGAGAGGCACACACACACACATCAAAAGGACATTTAATCGAGCTGGTTGTGAAATGCAAACAGCAATTACACTTTTACAAGTACCTAAACCACCAACAGTGAAATAATGTTTTTCCTAAATAGAGAGTTCTTTATTGAGTTTCTTTATTGAGACAGTTGGAGGATTAATAGGGCATTAAACAGGGTACACACAGAAGGTGTCTAGTATAGTGTATGTGTGTGAGAGAGAGATGGCTCTCTCCAAGTTTTACTCTTTTATTCTAACTTTTCTCTCTCTTCCTTACAAAGTTTCTCTCATTATATTCCATATACTGTACAACTGTGTGTGTGTGTGTGTGTGTGTGGCTGTGACGGTGGCACTCCTTGCCTTTCAGACATGCCAAGGGATAATCCATTCCTGATCTTACACACAGTGTCACACCTTCAATCAAATAGCTTGTCTCCGTGGTAACAGCTTGTCTACATACATCTTATCCTTCATACCTGACAGCCTAGATTACATAAAACTGGTCACTATGTTCACTGGGTGTCATGTACAATGAATGCTAACATAGTACAGCTAGATACATCATGTAATTTTCATACCTTCAGAGCTTGGGAAACCCATTCAAAACCAAAAATGCACTGTTGTCAATCAGAAAAGAACTATTTAAGAATTTACTTTTTCTCTCAGTTTCAAGGCCTTTCAAGTGACAGAAGCTGTTGAAGAAATCCCTTGAAGGTTCCAAATCAGACATTTAATTCAAGCAAATTCAGCCTAGGGCCTGTGTTAGGTGAACTGCGTGTGGTTGTTAGAGCTACTATCAGTGCAATCTACAGGAAACTTGTGATTGCAAAATATGCAACACCTCAACTGCAGAGGCCTGAAACATCTTTAGAGCAACTGGATTTAATTTTAGATGGTTACATATAGAAAAAAAAATCTAAAATTTACTGCTTCAGATGTTTTGGAAAATAGTTGTTAACATAACATGTATGCAGAGTTGTATTTATTTGGCTCAAATATGCAAAGCCACCAGTATAGTCCTTTATTTCCTATTTCTAACAGATACATGATTGCACGTGTTCGTAATGTAACCTGAATAAACTCACACAGGGTTTAAAAGAAGTTTACAGACACACACACACACACACACACACACACTCAACATAAAGTTGTCTGTGTAAATATTGATTCACCTTTCATTGTCATTATCTCCATTTATACTAAAGGGTCTTTGCACAAAGCTGCTGTTTTCCCAAGAGGAGGATGTTTGACCAGCCACTCAAACACACTCACATATTCACACAGACACAGACTCACACAAACAGCTTATTGTCCCTTCTTCTCTGCAGGGCTTTGTCAGGTCTGTTTAATGGTACATATCACCTTAGCAGTTGGCACCTGCCCACAGGCTCTTGGCCAAGTTAAAATCATTTGATAATCCCTGCTGAGAGCCACTCTTCAGCTCGAATAACCGTTTGTAATATCCTAATAAATTTGTTCAGCAGTGTCCAGTGTGCAGTTACATCATTTAGTTAAAGTGTGCACTTTGTTGACTGGCACATCACCAACACAAATGATGCGTTTGTGCCTTTTTCCAAGGTTACAATCAAAACACCCTTTCATAATAAAAGTGTACTCACAATAAAAGTTCTTTTCAGGGTTTGCTGCTCTGGCACACTGTGGGGGCGATACGGGTATTGTTATAGCTTTTCTGGATTACAACAAATCTTCGGACTTCCATTCATTTAGATAAAAACAGTAATTTCTGTACTCTTTTTCATCCCTAACTAGGATGTGTGTTACTTTACAATATCTGCACAACTTGCTGTGAAGTATCCATTACACAGATCATTGCTTGTATTGTGATAGTATATCTGATTCTGTGTTACGAATTGTCTTTGTAAAGTGAGCCGCCACTACTACTTCTACTGTACACAAACTCCAAAATACATATCTAAAATCCTTGACCTTGCTTTATAGTTGGTAGGAATGCTAGATCAATATTGGCCAATTGAAAAGCATGCTGTTATTTGCTGAGGTGAATCATCTTATGACAAGAATGTACATAAAGACTGCTGTCACTCTGTACTTTCTGGTTGGATTCAAATTTTGGTGTAGTGTTGCACTGTGCACATGTGTTTCTTTATGTCTTTCCATAAGGACTGACAGACAATACACAATGGAGGTCATTATCCCTTCTCTCAGACAATGACTAAGTGTGTGTGTGGCTGGTCTTTGTCAGGGTTGAAGCATGTCTCCTGAAATAGCTGTTCATCAGTGCTACGTTTTCACTAAGCAGGGACCAAGGCTGCATTCAGACACATCAAGGCTGGAGAATCAAGGCCGCTGTTATTAATGTGCTGGGAAAACGGCGTCAGGGTTTACTTCCAGATTTATTCATACTAGAGCCCGACCTATACTGGATTTATGAGGCTAATATTGTTATCGATATTTAAGAGTAAGAAAAATTCAAAACCGATATCAGCGTTGGATGAGAGTTTTGTTACATAGATACATGACCTAAACAAGGATTCCTCAGAACGATTAATTAAAGAATTGTGACAACTACAGTACTGAGGGAAAATATTTTACAGTTAATTTATTTGCATGTCTAAACACAAAAATGCCAATTCCAGTTTAAGTATGATATGCAAAATTCAGCTGATAAAATTTGCTTACCAAAATATTTGTTAATAGGTTTTGGGTATGATCATCAGTATATATTGTTTTTTTCTTTTTTTTTTTTTTTTTTNTTTTTTTTTTTTTTTTTAATTTTAGTAGTTGGTGCTACTATGAGGAGTTTATTTTAAAATATAATGTAACATTTGTAACAATATGCTTTTAAATGTGCTTTATGACTTGTGGCATTGCGAGCTAGAGTCTAAGACTGATAAACCTAATTTACTTTTAATCTCACATTGTATTTACTAGAGTCCAGTATTGTTGAGATAATAAAACCACAGGTGCACATTTATATTCAGACACGTTATTCCCCATGTGGAGATGCAAAAAGACCCCAAACTTTTATGTGTGGGCTGGTACAGATTTCTTCTCTGATCCATTATTTTACAAGAACCGTAAAACTAAGACCATTAGTTGGGGTCACTGGACAAAAATAATGAGATGATTGAAGCATTAATGCCCAGGATTTTCTCAGTTCAAATTTAATAAAGAATAATATTTAGTGAATTCATTCTGTCTTATGTTAAATTTTTTTTCTTCCCATTGATGGGTGGCATTGTTAAAATATGTGATTTTTACGTGTTTTAGACTGTTAGAACAAGGTGTCTAAAAACAGTCCTTACAGATAGGACTTGAGTTTCATTGAAGGTTAAAATCTGAATGTCAGATGAAGGTTAAGCTGAGATGAACTGTATGTATAGTGTGAGTTTCATATTATTATCGCTGAAATATCCACAAAAGGACAGCACAGGTGTGTGTATGTAGATTTACGAGTAGGTTGTGAGCCAAGGCCTTAAAAGATAATGAACGTCCTTCACGTGGTTATATCTGTGTGTGTGTTTTGAGACAGGGTTACACAGGGTGATAGGGTGGTGGCACCTGTGTATGACTGATGTAGGTTAGAAGGTTTGGGGTCAGACATATCAAAGAAGGAAAACGACAGGGCAAAAAGAATGACAACGCAAGAGAAAGAGCGAGTGATGAACTTAGAAGAGGGTGGGGGCGTAGCTGTAGAGAGGATTGCTATGGTCTCGCTTTTATCTTCACTACCAGTGCTGTTGCTAACTACGCTGTGTGTGACGTGACATTTTTGATTTACCTGCTGTGAACCTGTTAAAAACTTTCTTGCCCTGGAAAAATACAGAGCAAAGCCTTGTTTTCTATACTCTTGAGACTGGGAATGACAGACTAGTTATATTGCCAACCCGGCCAAAAGCCAGTATACTTGAGCATATATCTTGATTATCCCACAGCAACGCTGACCTAACCCCATGCTGCTGGTTTGCCCACGGATCAGCTGTAAATCCACAATATGCATGAGATGGTATAAGCATGGGTGTTATGTCTGCCACCATTGACTGCAATGTTATGATCTGCTTTCTGTAAACAGAGAGAGAGAGAGAGAGAGAGAGGTATGCATTTACATATATGGCAGCAACATGTTATTTATTGTTCCTCCTCCATTAGAGGGAGGGAAGGGTGAAAATACTGTAAATGTAGTTAAATAAATGCCAGTAATCAGTATTCCTGGGTCAGCCAATTACAGTTAAGAGGGGTGAAGGGAAGGGAAGAGATTGAGATGTGGGGTGAGTAACATTATTACTTTATTCTGACCTCTGACACTGACATGACATCTGACTGGATTCACCTGTTGATGTATGGAGCAGTGAGGAGAAGAACAGGCAAAGAGGAAGATTCAGTATTATGCTAAGCTGGGTGAGAGACTTCCCCTGTCTTTCTCATTTCTCTGTCTCTCACTTTCTGTCTCTCACTTCCTGTGTCTCTCTGTCTCTTTCTCTCTGTTTGGTGATGCAGCGCTGTAAGCCAGAGGGGGATTAGATCTATTAATAGATAGACTTGTCATTCATTTATTCCATGTGTTAGTCCTTCTCTTATCTTGTCTTACCCTCAGACAGGAAGCCATGATGTTCTTCTGTTTTGCAAGCCCTACCTCTAGTGCTTTCTACTAACAGGACACACACAAGCTGTTTCTATAGTGTTTCCATCTTTATCTGATACTCTAAGATGTGGGCATAAATTTGCTCCAACCAATACATAAGTAATAACAAGTTTTTTGTACAGGATACAATTCTTTCCATTACTTGTATATTTTAGGTAGATCTTGATGAAAACAATTATACTTTAAACGGTTAAAATCAGCATCAGATATGCTATGAAACACTTTTGTAAATGTAAACTTAAGAAATTTATTGGTATTGCTACTCTGTTTTAGCAAACTAGCGTCTTCATATGTAAGAGTGATTTTATCTACACACAGGAAAGTGGGGAGGCTTTTAGTTGTCCTCAGCTTTTTTTCATTGACTTGAAAGTAATGCCACTAAAGGCTTCAAATGGAATGATGAAATGCTATCTAATGGCTTTGGTCAAATAAAAAAAATATGTGTACACACACACACACACACACTCACAACCACAGATATAAAACAAAGCCACTCAAATGCACATACTGTTACTGCACTCTAAATAATAATATTATACACTACTTAATCTGCAAGTACATACGGGAACACAAAAAGGCTTCCCACAACAAGCTAATGCAAGAAAACTTTTCCCATTTAAACACACACACACACACACAGCTAAAGCATATTAGAGATTAGTATGTTAGTATGTTAAGCTACTAGGGACACAGATGTCTGTCTTATCTAGCCGTGTTAGTGGATAGTGGACGCTTGATCTCCACTTACATATACACACTCACACATATACAGTACACAATCATACACAATTCTATAATCCTGGCTAGTGGAGTACTCAACACAGATTGGATACACATAGTGGGTATGTGGGGGGAAAAAAAAACAAACATGGGAAGCTACATCAATCAAATAAGCCAGAAAACTGTATTCCTTACCTGTAAGAAGGTCTTTAAGACCAGGATAATAACCAAAAATTCAGAGAGATATCTAGTTTTATATCATGACATTAACTTCATATTTATATATCCTCAGATCTAATTATGATGCAGTGGAAATGACCGTTATGCAATGTCTCACGTGAGATTTATATTGTGATATTGTTCTTTGTATACTTGTATCAAACATTGTGATAATATTGTATCATTAGTTACCCTGTGATTCTCATTCCGACATGTGAGCACTTTTGGAACTAGCTGGTGCGCAGTCATGCTGCCTTGCGTGTTAAAGTGCTTTAGAAAGGAGCCACAGTTACGTGCCAGCTTTACCTAATCTGTGACTCATCATGCTAATATCCTGCTATGCTGAGCAGGTTGCCAGCTCAGCTCCAATCAGCAGAACGCTGCACGGCAACCATGATCTCTTTTGTCTGAGGTCGCTCCGTTTCTCATCTGAGTCTATGAGGACAGGGGATTTTGACAGAGCTGTGCGTCGATGAGCTAAAAGCTCAAAAGCTGAGAAAGTTAAAATCTGTGATTTTCACAGAAAAATGGTTTTGCTGCTCATTATTGCCACTGAAGAAACACAATATTGATTCATCAATATTCCATTAAAGCATTTTACATTTGCTCCTCATCGCCTGATATATAGTGGTTTTGTGAGAACACTTCTCAGACACACAGGAAATGATATGCATTTATAGTTGCAACAGCAATGGTTTGTGCTACTGGAATAATAGTTCAGTAGATAGTTATGTGCAGCAAAATTAACTAATAAAATGTTCAGTTTTTGAGTTTGTATTTGGTTTGTTGGGATTTATTTTTGTTTTGTATATATTTCATTCCCTTTGTGAACAAGGGAGGATGGATTGCTTTTCAAACAGCGGATGAGACTAAAAGAAGCAGCCCATCCACCCATTCATTCATTCATCCATTGCTCCTGTCTGTGCACAGCTTCTAGATGAGATAGTAATGGAGGGAGGGCTGGATGGGTAGATGAATATGATGATGCGCTGCACCAATGGCCATCAGTCAATCCAATTGGGCTAAGTGCTGTTTGCACTTCTGTCAAACCCAGACATAATGATATCACCTCTCAGGAACAGCCGTAAAAGGTGTGCAGCAAGTGAAAGATTTGCCTCTTGTAATTTATTGTCTCCTGTCTATTGCTGTTGCTTCTGTTCTCTTTGATATCCTTTGTACTTTTGAAGCATACTTCCTCATTCATATTTCAATTGAAACACTATGAGAGGTTTTTAGATTTTGTGAGCACATTTCTGTTAAGACTTCCTGCCATCACTAGCGTAATAAAGCCGTCATCCCAGGCCAACATTAAAAAAATAAATAGTCTCACTTTTGCAGATAAATCTCACTTCCAAGAATACAAGTAACCAAAAAGACCCATTATAGCTCTGAGAAGAGCGCTGTGGAATGTCTGCTTTGATTTTTCATGTTACAATCAAACTGGTATGAAGGTGCGTGTATGTGGTCTAACTGAAAGGTATTGAACTGAACAGGACAGCCCTACACATGTCTGTCAGTACACCGCATGCAGAAATGTACAGGTTAAAAGCTGTAACAGATTGGCTTATTGGGATCAAAAGTGAGGGGGTCAAACTCTGGATTGCTCTTTAATCCCTCCCTGCATTTTCTAGCAGGATCTTATTAGGTGATGGCAGGTTGTGAATGCATGGGATTCAAACACAAGTCAATTCACAATCTTTTAAGTTTCTGAATGTAGTGTAGAAATGACTAACCTGACATCCACAGAAATTACGTTGCTTTCTCCGCAAAAATGAGTTTGATATTAAAGCTTGAAACTGGAAAAATGGCAGATATTAGGCCACTCTCTGTGCACAGGCTCTTGTTTGAACAGTCTTTATTGGAATTGTCAGAATGTCAATAAATTGTGGTAAATTATTTTTCAATTAGTAGGATTAGAGGGAGAGGGGGAGAGAGAGAGAGAGAGAGAGAGAGAGAGAGAGAGAGAGAGATTTATAGATAACATGCATGATGGTTGTTTCAATAGGCAGGCAGCAAATTTTTTTGGTTATCCAGACAGCATGACACTGCCAAAAGGGGGTGATTGGGGATTTACAGTTCACACACACAAAACAAAAACAATCACACGTTTGTGCGCGTGCCCATGTATGCAACCCATCTGTCCCCTGAGGCTAGCAACTGGTGGGTGACAGTAGATAGATCCATCCACTGGAGCCATCTACTGTATCTGTCCTACAAACTATCTGGCCTGGAGACACACACGCACACACACACACACACACACACACAGGCATGCACATACACAGATGTCCCCCCTCACCATTAGAATCATTAACTGCGTAGTAATTGGATTAAAGCCAGGCCCATGAGACTAATTTCACTAAGTGCAAAAAGCTTGTGCTGCAGCAAGAGGTTGACGTGTGTGTGTGTGTGTGTGTGTGGGGGTNGGGGGGGGGGATGGATGGATGGATGGATTTCTTTCAGTCAACCTGTCCATACCCACTGCTTTGATCTCTAACCTTGTCTGGATCACTGTGACCTTTTTTCCCCACATCATCCTTTTGCTGAAACTATCTGGAATTCTTTTGCGTTCCACTCCAGCAGGCGTTGAGTTTGATTTGATTTTGGTTACAAAATGACAACAGTAGAAGAAAACTGTTGTTGTAAGTGGAGTAAGAGGAGAAGGAGACATTAGAGAGAAATGGAATTGAGAAGTGGATGCTAAGAAGTAGATAATGTGACCATTGATACCATTACAAAAGAAAATTTACCTGAAAGCTAAGTTCAACAAATAATCTACACAAATGGTACGGACAAAATGATAGTATGAATATTATGCACCCTTTGTCTGTGTAGTTGTACAATAGTACCTTTATGTTTCCTTTGTGTACATGTGTACAAAAGTGTTTTCTGTCTAGTCATCACACTGCTCTCATCCTGGACAAAACCAAAGAATCACAATCGCTTCTCTTTCTGAAACTGACCTCCTTCCTGTTTCCTTTCTCTGCTTCTTTTCTTTCTCCAGATCACCAGAAACTGGAGCGAGAGGCAAGAATTTGTCGTCTGCTCAAACACCCGAACATAGGTGAGTCCTGTTAAGAGCTATGAAAAGTAGAATTAACAGACGGATAAACGGTTCCGCACATCGCCACAGTTATTTGCTGTTGGGACTGTACTTACAAAGTACAGTCCAAGATCATGTGAATGCCTTAATCACTGACAAGAATCATAGTATAGTGTGCATGTGAATATACTGGGTGAAATTAATTGGTGTGTTGTTTTCGCATATGTACATACGGCAGGTGAAAGCGTCCCTGTCACCATACTGAACTACAAATTATTTCCCAATTCATATAGTAATAGTTTGCAAAAGACTTACTATCATCATGATGTAGTCTATTGAATCATGACATAGTATTTACCTTATTTCATTACCATATTAAGTATTTTGTGCAGTTTAAATGTTTTGTACCATGGTGTTACATTTTGGACTTCCAAACCCAGATCACCTCTGGTTTTCACATGCCTTAAAGGTGTTCACTTACAATTACCTGATATGCTAGGGCCAGGACAGAGAAGCTCTGTTCCAGGTTCAAAAACAAGCCTGCAAAACTTTTACTTCCTATGTTCTCTTCCCATTTGTTTTGACCCCAAGTCTGTGTATTGATTTATAATATGAATGCTGGAATTTCACTGGTATAACTATGAAACATTAAGTTGCTGAACAGAACACTATTATTTAGCTGTAGTCTTTTTCTGTGGGGGCTTCACTTTCCAGACCCCACTTTAGAAAACACCTTTTCTGGCTGAGGAGTTCTCTTGAACTAATCTGCCTCCTAACTGACAATGATGATGTCACTGCTGTGTGCTTTGTGATGCTTCAGAAAAGTGTCTGCAACAATAGTGCTGAACCCCAGGTGCTTGTTGGACCAAAAGTGCCATCCCCATTTCCTAGGACGCCAATGTTTACTGTTTGTCGCCATTGTTCGACCTGCAAAAAAGGCAAAAATGCCTTAAGTGCCTACAGACTGGTGTCACATTGCAAAAATACAGCTATTGGAAAGTCAAGAGACAGATTTCTATGGTTAGAGTCTTCTGTAGTACAAGAGCTAGCCATATCTGCTTTTTTTTTTTTTTTTTTNTTTTTTTTTTTTTTTTTGAAGGAAATGGAACAGGAGGAAATTAGCATGCCTCCTTTTCTCATGCTGTTACAAAAGGTACAGCTAGTGCTAAAAGAAATAAAGAGGCTTAATGTAACAAAAAAAAAGAATAATCTGATACAGAAAACTAACTCAGTCGAACTAGGGTGTCTCTGCCTTTCTCTTTCTATGCTTCTGTGTATCTTGCACATGCCTACCTCCTGGTTGCCTAGCAACAGGTAAAGTCTTCCACCTGATGTGTGATGCTGACAGAGAAAAGAGGGGAAATAAACATAACAATGAATGGATACAGTGGTGTCACATAATCTCCAAAAAACTGGGCTTATTTGGTGCCTGTAAATGCTGATGAAAGCTTAAAGCTACAGACAACTTCAACTACAATGGTGATTATTACTAACCTGTATAGTTCTTTCATCCTGTGACGAGAGCATTTGCATCGATTCAGAGCTGAGTGTTTGAACCAGGCAACTAAGATGTTCTGTGCATGCTCTTGTGTGTGTCTGTGTGTGTAATGCTGTAATAGTTAATGGTCACTCCCTCAATATTCTTCACATCTCTGATATCACTTAAGTCAGCAGAGAAAAATACTTTTCCTTAAGATGGTTTCTTTATTTGACTGTTTCTGTTGAAGTGTGAAGTCCTGTATCAGCACTTTGCTGCACATATCAAAGATAACAGATCTGTCTGCCAGCCTGATACTGTAACCTTGGACGTGCCCACAACCTTGCTGTTGAATGGTCACAAAATTTGGCCTGTGTCATTAAAACCAAACAGTTAAGTCTCTACAGCAACAGATTGCCTTGTGGAACCAAGCTGATCTTCCCCTTAAATATTATGAATGTGAATCTCTGCAATGTTTAAGTATTGGCACTGAAGCATATTTACATATTATGGCTATAACTAAAGTTCTTTCATGAATTGCTCATTTTCTTGCTGTCTGTTTTTGAAATATTCCCAAAATTAATGCAAATTGAGAGATTGCAAGATTGCAAATTGCATTGTAGCTGGGATAATTTTAGACTGACAGGGAAAACGTTGCTGCTTTGAAGTTTTGCCTTGAAGGACCTTCCACGCTGTGGATGTTACAGTATGTGTGTGTGCAGGTGTGTGAAAGAAAATACAATATAACAGCCTGCTGATTTGTGGTTTTTTTTTTTTTTTTTTTTTGCTTCACCAGCCAGTGATTAATGACTGTTATTACGCACAAGTAATCATCACAATCACACATACACACACATAGACACAGCAAGTTCCTTTGAGGTGATGGTTCAGAGGAGGTGTTCCCATACTGAAAATGATTTACATTTTCAAAATCTGGTTACCGTATGGACCATTTGTTCTAAACTCTCTGTCATACTCTCTGTCGTTCTCTCTCTCTCTCTCCCTCCACCCC